>JAEIFQ010000892.1:0-37367 GCA_018904025.1 Zaprionus vittiger
AGAGAGAGTTCATAACTTTCATATTCTGACCTAAATACTTGTCTCATTTTTTTATTCCTCCATGAATTCGTTTTTCTACCAATGTGTACCTCTTGCTTTCGTAGTAAAGTCAAACAGGCCAACCATTTCCATGACGTTCCCAAAGCATCTATTACTCTTTTTTTTTTTAAAAAAGGTTTAAGTTTTCTTAGATCTGATTCCGATTTCATAAGTTCGAATTTTAAGAAAGGGAAAAGTGGGTGCGTTTTGTTAATTTCATTAAATCTGTTTGATATGTCACCGAACGCGCATTCGTATTCTTCAATGTTGAACACGTGGATAATTTGGAATGTTCCGTTTTGCAGGACAGCGGTTCCCGTTTTTATGGGAATGAGTTGGGAGTGGGTGTAGTCTAGTATGGTAACCCGGCCGAAACATGTTGGCAATAAGAGTAACCTGCGAATGAATGTAATTTCTTAATATTATTTTTGTGTACTATTCTCCCTGAATGTGTTTTTATTGTGGTGTTCCTATCCTCTTGGACTATTTCTTTTCTGTATCTCGGTGTTAGTTTCGACCCTAACCTTTTATCTATCTTCACATAAACTGTTTCCCCTACCTCGTTTTTCTTTATTGGGTTATTTCTTCGGTTGTGATATTCTAAGTCAGTATTCTGTTTTTTTTCTATTTTTTCGCTGATCTTTTTCCTATCATCTTGAAGTTCTTGGGGGTTTGTGCTTAATTGTTTTCCGAAAAATATGTCTATTGGTTTTTTTTGCGTTGTTGAATGAACTGACGTATTGTACTCTTCAACTGCTTTAAAGAGTAGTTCTTCAAATTCAAATGTGCTTTCGTCTAGCTTAAGGCATGTCATTATCTCGGTTAGAGTTGAGTGAAATCTTTCGACTTGCCCATTGCTAGTCGAAGTGTAGGGCGGTGTCGTGTAGATTTTAGCTGCTCTTGCAGCAGAAACTTGATAGCTGCTGAATTTAGAGCCTTTTCGTTGTCTGGGCATACCGAATGCTATCATAATTTCTCTTAGTGGATGTTTTATAGCTTCCGATGCTTTTGATCCTTATAATTTTATCTGCGCATATTTTGAAAATTTATCTATAACCGTTAGTACGAATGATTTGTCCGGGGTACGTCGTTATGGGGGTTGGTTGAATCTCCCCATGAGGCGGATGTCTGTCATATTTGGCTATTTTGCAAGTCCCGCATGCTTTTGCCGTGGCTTCTGTTTTTTCCGAAGGCCAGGAAAAAAGAACTTGCTTAGTATCTGGATTTTATTTTCAATGGCGTTTCTATGCGCCCTCATGTGTTCGGAAACTTCGATATTATCCTGTTCGCTTTCTGAACTCACGTCCGTGACTTGTTTCTGCGTGTATCTAGTTTTGCAATTGTTAAAGTGCTGTGGGTAAAAATTCTGAATTTTTCCCATTACGTGTTCGGGTGTGAAGATCCCGTTCACGATTTATGGGTCTAGGTGTTTTTTAAGAATATCCACCAGGTCTTCCTCAGAATATGATTTCTTTTTTATTATGTGCCTATGAAAAGTAGGAAAGGCGATTTCGAACGACTCTTCGTCCACGTCCGATATCAGGAGAAATAGTTGGTTTTTGAATACATTAATTGGGACATTTTCGACTGGTATCAAATTATGCGAGGAACTTTCGTCGCTATGAACCGTTGCCGTCGTACTATTTATTTGGGGGTATGTTGGGATTCTGGAAAGGGCGTCGGCTACTACGTTAGAGGTACCCGGCTTGTATCTTAGCTAGTGGTTGTATTCCTCTAAGTAGCTTTTCCACATTTTGAGTTTCCCGTTATGGTTCTTTGAACTAAGAGCAAGTGCCCAAACTATTGCTAGCATTTCTTTCTCATTTGCTACGTAGTTTTCTTCGGTCTTCGAGAGCGTTTTACTTTATCAGCGTTTGTTTTAACGCCTTTTTGTAAGATAGTAAATCCCAAGAAATTTACCTTCTCTTTGAAGAATTCACATTTGTCCATCTGCACTTTCATATTGGCTTTTTCTAATGTGGCAAATATCTTATCTAAGTGAGTGGAATGTTCGTTTTCGGACCGACTAAAGACGATGATATCGTCAATATACACGTAGCATATTAATCCCACTTGTTCCATTAGAATATCGCCTAAGGTTTTCTGGAAAATAGACGGTGAGTTCTTTAGACCGAAAGGTAATCGAGTGAATTCGAACTTTCCGCCGTTGATTGCGAACGCAGTTTTTTCTATGTCCTTTTCTTTAAGCGGTATCTGGTGGAATCCGCTTTTGAGATCTAGAACGGAGAAATATTTATTGTCGCCCAATTGGGCGATTAAGTTTTCGATAGTCAATGACTATCCTATACTTTTTTTCTCCGGACACGTCGCTTTTTTTGGGGAGTATCCATACGGGTGCGTTGTATGGTGACCGTGAAGGTCGTATTGTGCCGTCTTGCAGCAATTGTCCCATCTGTTTTTCTACCTTGGGCCTCAAAGAAATTGGATACGGGAAGTGTTTGCTATACACCGGTGCATCCGATGATGACCTTATTTCTCCTATCACTCTGGTAGTGTAAGTTAATCTTTTATCTGGGTTCGCAAATAGGTTCCAATGTTTCTGGGTAAGCGAATTTATAAGATCCTTCTGACTGTTCAACATATGCTCCATTCTGAGCTTTATGTTGTTTACTGATTGAGTCACTAGTTGTTTCACTCGGATACTATAGTTTCCATTTAATGTTAACATATCGTTTTTAACGTTAATAACCGCGTTTAGTTGTTTTAGTGTGTCGTTTCCTAGAAAACCGTGAAAAGTCTTGAGTGTAGGCAGTAAGAAAAATTTGATGGGTCTATCTCTGTTATTGAACAGAGTGAGAAAAGTATGGTGAGCTATTGGGGTTTGTCCTCCTTTGGTTCGACCCGGTGTCTATGAGAAAATTTGGTTTGGTGCCATCTTCCATGATGCATTGGAAGTATGGCAGAGATGACCCGTTTAACCTAAAAAATGAACATCCGAAGCGTCGACGGGAGTCGATTCGCTTTCCGGTTCGTTTTCCTCGAAATCAGCGCTAGTGAAATAGGTCTGTTCCACAGGGTCAAGGTAGTAAAAGTCGCCCTCTACTCCCTCGGATGCCTCATCTGGGACCCCCGTGGCAATGTGAAACTGCCTAAGAATTTTAGGTGGAGGTCCATTTAATGGGGCAGGAAAGTCGTTTACATTGGGTCTATTCATGTAATTGACGTTGCCCGAACGAATGGAGCCGTCGATATCCATTGGTACGGGTTTTGGTTGTTGTTTAGGGGCCGTTGGACGCGGAGGCGGATAGAATTGCCGTGCTGGCTGATAGTTTTGATTCGTTGGATAATGGGGTCGTTGACCGTGTTTCTGACCTGCGGATTTCCGGTAGTGCGTGGGTCTGTCGTATGTTGGGGAGCTGGACTATAATATAGTCTAGGGTTGAAAGCTCTCCAATTTCCCGCAGAGTCTGCTGTAAGCAATCTCCTTGGTATGGGCCTGTTAAAGACAGGCGGTTGCGCTTGCCTAGGAGGCAAAGGAGGAGCGTGCTGCCTGAATTTGGACGTGAACGCGTTCCTTTGTTCCTGATTGTCGACAAATTCACACAAGTGTAAGGCGTGACCGAGATCTCTGGGTTCTTTGATAGCCTCCATTTAATCCCCGTATGAAAGTATCTAAGGCCTTTTATCGATAATTTTTTTTGAAAGCATGGACACTATCAGGTTTTAATTCTTGCACGCTGATTTTATTAAGGATCAGCGATAATTGGTAGTAAACGGCCTGATAGAATTCGGCAATGGTCAATCGTCCTTGAGTCATCGAGAACAATTGATACACTAGGTTCTTGAGGTCGCGTTTGTCGGCGAACTGATCCGTCAGGCATTTTGCAATCGCCTTTCAGTTCAGAGGGGTGTTATAGGATTCTAACACGGCATCGGCCTCGCCGGTGATTTTGTTCCTAATCGCCAACGTTATCAAAAAATATGCGTTGGTTTTTTCCCTACCCTCATACAAACTCATTATTCTAGATACGTTCTTCTTCCAAGAGCCAAATTCTGTGCGGTTTCCGGAAATTTCTTTGATCAGTTTTATAAGATCTGGTAATTTTTCTGACTCACCAGGTAGTGGGCCAATAAATGGGACATTTTCTAACAATTCTGACTGTCCGCCTTTATTCAAAAATTCCTCAATAAACTCGCTTCCGCCTAATGTCTCTTTGATGAGAGACACAATTACCTGTTTTAGTTCTGGGCTAGCTACCGGTGTGCTGGTGGCCGTAGGCCTGGTTCCCCCCGGTTGTTGCCCGCTATCGGTACCTATATTAAGTGCAGCTAGTGCACTTGCCAATTCTCTATCTTTTGACATGTTAGAGGCTTAAGGATTTGTTTATTTCGGACAACAACTAATAGATGATTTGGGTTTGCTGTTTTTTTTTCTTTTTTGAAATTGTAGTTTGAGTAATATCTCGATGTATATTTCAATAGGTAATTTGTTGCGCTAAATTCTTTAAACTTATTGTATATTTCATATTTCATATATTTTAAATTATTGTTATTTGACTTATTTTCAATAGATTATTATTTTCATTAGATTCTTATCTTTAATGTTTTTCTGTTTTTAAAAATACTTTCTTTTTTTTTTAATACTTCTTTTTAGTATAATAGTGTTTGTTCTTAAACTTATTATTCTAGCTTACGCGATAAAAAACATTTTCGGCGACGTTCCCTCGATGACCCCTTGGGTTTAGTCCTTTTTGTCCCACGTTGGGCACTGAGTTCCTTCGAAGGCTCCTGCGGACGGGCACTACGGGAGAGTCGGCGATAGTTTTTAGACCGGTTAAACTGAATCTTAGGATCTTGCGCCCTTGTTCACTGGACGTACTAGATGTTGTGGCTTCTTTTTTAAAGGCACTTTTACACTGTTCGATTTTTGTCACTTCTACTTTTTTTGTAGTTGTTATTTAGTCAGTGTTCACTGTGGCTTTCTTTTAGGCACTGCGACGCGAACTTGTAGCTGCTTCAGGTACTTTAAGGTAATCCTTTTGACAAAGGCCCTGTTTACCGGTCCCTGCTCGTGCGCCAATTAAAAGATATTTAAATTTAAAAAAAAAAAAAGAATATGTCTGATTTTATTGGTGTTATTTTTGGAACTAACTGGACTAAGTTGTACAATTAATAATTAAACCTATTCTCTGCCGCTGTAGCTTTGCCGCTGCCGCTGTAGCGTTGGCTTTCGCACGACTTGGCCGGTGCAGATATTCTGCTGATGCAGCGCACGTGGCGGATGCACTGCCGTCGTAACTAGAGTCAATGTGCCTGTTCTTGCTGAGCTGTTGTTTGTTGTGCAATTTCTTGGTTCATATTGGGCTGCATTAGGCTTGTTGTTGTTATTGGGAATTCGCTGACTGTCTGCACGTGGCGGATGTACTGCATGCGGTGGAGTCATGATCGAGATTTGGCTTCTTGTGTGTTCTTATCATATTTGATCTTAACTTACATATTCAGACCGACTTTCAAATAATTCCTGAAAGATGGCGGTCGCGGTTTTTTCGCGACGGTTCGAATTTTCAGAAGTGTTTATTATCCCCAGCAATCCCGACCAGAATCAAGCCGCCACCCTATCATTTGGTCCTTCCAGCCGGATAAATCTCACATTTTTTTGGACATCACGTTATTTGATTTTTTTTGATCCACAGCGTTTCTTTTGTTTCTCGTAAGTATCCCCCACGGATAGCTACTGAAGTTTTAGTTATCTTATGCGGTAGGGGGGCTGTGTGTCATTCCTCCTCTGTGAAAAAAAAGATTTCTCTTTTTTTTTCATAACCTCGCAATTTAAAGCACATACTTGCATATAGACGACTGCCATATTCGAAAGGTATATATACGCATAGTAACATATCCATTCAACACCCACACTTAAAAACTCCCCAACTACCCATAACATAATTGTAAACAAAGATACTATTGTAAAACTCACATACACACATTAACATTTAAGTACAAAATATAATCAAAAGTGTGTCATGATTCAAGTCACAAAATACTCCAAAAGTACCATTTCCACAGATCGTAAACCAATATTCTGACTCTAAAACAATAGCAAACAATTGTCCCCCAACTGTTTGAAAATTTAACGATAAACAATTCTCCCCAAATTTAAATTCGATCACTTGGTCACATTTCATAGCAGCAGGCGACTACCAAAACGAAAACAGCTCTACAAGACTATGATAAAAGCCACTAATAAGCTTGACCATCTTTCTCCTGTGAGTCCTACATAATGGCGAGCAGACCTCAATAAGCTGCCTGACTTGATCGACTTTGTCGTTACCAAAAATATTTCTCGCAGTCAGGCAAGAGCTGAACCTGTCATCTTTTTTATTTTTTTGCTCTGACTACATACACGAGTGAGCGACTTCGCGAGATTTTCGTGTGCGGCGAGTTTTGCTTGATGTTTACTCTTTCTCATCTGGATTTCCTCGTTGACGAGATTTATGTTGAGGTCTCTATGGATAATTTTGAATATTCCGTTTTGCAGGACAGCGGTTCCCGTTTTTATGGGAATGAGTTGGAAGTTGGTGTAGTCTAGTATGGTAACCCGGCCGAAACATGTTGGCAATAAGAGTAACCTGCGAATGAATGTAATTTCTTAATATTATTTTTGTGTACTATTCTCCCTGAATGTGTTTTTATTGTGGTGTTCCTATCCTCTTGGACTATTTCTTTTCTGTGTTAGTTAGGTGTTAGTTTCGACCCTAACCTTTTATCTATCTTCACATAAACTGTTTCCCCTACCTCGTATTTCTTTATTGGGTTATTTCTTCGGTTGTGATATTCTAAGTCTGATCTTTTTCCTATCATCTTGAAGTTCTTGGGGGTTTGTGCTTAATTGTTTTCCGAAAAATATGTCTATTGGTTTTTTTTTGAGTTGTTGCATGAACTGACGTATTGTACTCTTCAACTGCTTTAAAGAGTAGTTCTTCAAATTCAAATGTGCTTTCGTCTAGCTTAAGGCATGTCATTATCTCGGTTAGAGTTGAGTGAAATCTTTCGACTTGCCCATTGCTAGTCGAAGTGTAGGGCGGTGTCGTGTAGACTTTTGCCTGTAGCTGCTCTTGCAGCAGAAACTTGATAGCTGCTGAATTTAGAATCTTTTCGTTGCACAGTGGTTGCGCCCATAGGCCAAAAATCAAAAAACGTAGTACTGCCGATTTGCTCATAAAGTAGCCAAACCATCTCTAAATTGTGCAAAAATACCAAGATCAAGCCGGATTTTTTCTGCAAAGTTAACGGTACATTCTAAAAGTAGAACTAAAGTTGCCAGCTTGTGTTTTTTTGCTGCGCGCTGCAAAGTACTTAAAAATTAAATACACTAACGCTGTCTCCCTTTATTCCAAGGTCTAATTTCTTGTTACAGCGCTGCGTTTGGTTTGCTGTTGTGATCCCGTTATTGTGTTTGTATTTTGTTTGTGTTCAAATATGTTGTTTTGTTATTTTGTTTTTATTACTATGTTATTTACTTTACTGTTAGGCACATTTTGCGTTTTTTCACGCATGGACATATTTGAGATTTGGTGCACGGAAAAGGGTACAATTTTTTTATTTCTGGTCAAAGACAACTTCCATGTAACCAAAAGTCAAAACTCTTAAAATCAACTATAGCCCTACTAGAATAATATGTACATACATGTACTATATCTATATTTATTTGAATTTATAATATTATTATTAATTTTAATTATGTTATTTTGTATTGTAAAATTATTTTTTATTTTTGATATAAGCTATAAGAAACATTAAATATGATTTATTATGAAATATTCCATACAAACACTTTAATGCAGACCGATCGCTCTATGGCAGCTATATGATAGAGTAGTCCGATCTGACTAATTTTTATATATGATACTAGAGCTATTATTAGAAAATGTTCTGCAAAGTTTAAAGCCTCTACCTCAACTGGAAGTATTTATGGCCGCGCTCTCCATACAACGCCGACCACTGTGCGTTGTCTGGGCATACCGAATGCTATCATAATTTCTCTCAGTGGATGTTTTATATCTTCCGATGCTTTTGATCCTTATAATTTTATTTTGAAAATTTATCTATGGCCGTTAGTACTAGCTGTTTTTGGGTCGTGTAGATGTCTATATGAATGATTTGTCCGGGGTACGTCGTTATGGGGGTTGGTTGAATCTCCCCATGAGGCGGATGTCTGTCATATTTGGCTATTTTGCAAGTCCCGAATGCTTTTGCCGTGGCTTCTGTTTTTTTCCGAAGGCCAGGAAAAAAGAACTTGCTTAGGATCTGGATTTTATTTTCAATGGCGTTTCTATGCGCCCTCATGTGTTCGGAAACTACGAAATTATCCTGTTCGCTCTCTGAACTCACGTCACACTTGGTCACACTTCATTGCAGCAGGCGACTACCAAAACGAAAACAGCTCTAAAAGACTATGATAAAAGCTACTAATAAGCTTGACCATCTTTCTCCTGTGAGTCCTACATAATGGCCAGCAGACCTCAATAAGCTGCCTGACTTGATCGACTTTGTCGTTATAGATCTCAGCTATTATAAAAGCTAGAGTTACCAAATTTGGCAGGAAGACTCCTGTGTACTATAAGCTGATCAAGTTTATTTCAAATGTTAGGTGCCACGCCCACCGCCCCCGCAAATAAATAATTTAATTTTTGAACTCAATTTGTAAGCGCTGTATACAAGACACAACTTTCAGACTTTAACATATACTAAGCTCATTAAAATATCTACGCCTTCTTGAAATTGCAATCCGATCGGACAATAAACACAGAAGTAATTTATAAAAGTATGTGCATGAAACCAAGTACTTGTATCAGCTAACAAGGGAGGCGGGCGAGCGCAAAGCGCAAGCGGCATCTGTCGGCAATAATTTAAAAGCATGCGCATTTGTATATGTGTATGAATTTAACAAATTAAACTACACCGGAACATAGGTCCAAGGGTATCCCACTGTCGCGTGCAGGGCGACTGTTGCTCTTCTTATTCGTTATCGGGTTTCTTGAAAAGAAGTCCACATGCGCCATGCGTTTTCCCTTCCTATACACAATATCGAATTCAAGGGATTGTAAATACAACCACCATCGATATACCTTGTCATCTTACTCAATCTTTTGTTGACTTGCCTTTAAAGAGTTACAGTCGGTATATACTCTAAACTTGATATCCTTCAAATAATGCTGATAATATTTCACTGCGTTAAATACTGCCAGGGTTTCCAAAAGATATGAATTATATCATGACTTTGCTGGGGTTGTACATTTACTGTAGTACTCAATAACATGGTTTTTATCGATTATCTTGTGCATGAGTATCGCACCATAACCCACAGAGCTAGCATCTGTATGAAGCTCAACCGGATATTGTGGATCGAAAATTGTTAATACCGGGCTACGGGTCAATGCAAAGATTATCTCCTTTCTCACTGCTTCATGATTTTCCTTCCAATCAAAACTATTATTGTCTTTAGAAGTAAGACAAAATAGAGGCTTTAACGTTTCAGAGAATTTTGGCACGAATTGCCGAAAGTATGATGCTAATCCAATAAACTGTCTTAGCTGCGTGACCGTTTGTGGAGGTGGCAATTCAACTAATGCCTGCAACTTTCGAGGATTAGGTCTAAGCTCACCTGCCTCTACTTCGTACATTTACTGTAGTACTCAATAACATGGTTTTTATCGTTTGGCTGTGCATGAGTATCGCACCATAACCCACAGAGCTAGCATCTGTATGAAGCTCAACCGGATATTGTGGATCGAAAATTGTTGATACCGGGCTACGGGTCAATGCAAAGATTATCTCCTTTCTCACTGCTTTATGATTTTCCTTCCAATCAAAACTATTATTGTCTTTAAAAGTAAGACAAAATAGAGGCTTTAACGTTTCAGAGAATTTTGGCACGAATTGACGAAAGTATGATGCTAATCCAATAAACTGTCTTAGATGCGTGACCGTTTGTGGAGGTGGCAATTCAACTAATGCCTGCAACTTTTGAGGATTAGGTCTAAGCTCACCTGCCTCTACTTCGTAACCGAGATACTCAATTTTTGATTTTAAAAATGTACATTTTTCGAAATTAAATGGGAATCCAGCTTGAATGAGAGTTTCTATGACTGTCTGTAATCTTGAAATTTCCTCCATTTTAGTTTCGGCCACGAACAATACATCATCTATGTAAACCACAACATACGAATACGAAAGTGGCCCCAAAGCTTTTATTATTGCCCGCTGAAACACTGACGGAGCATTCTTTAATCCAAACGGCATTGCCACAAACTGGAACTGCCCTTCCGGTGTAACAAATGCCGTGCGCTCTACTGAATCTGGGTGAATAGGTATTTGGTAGAATCCATGTCCAGACAAGAAAAATACCTTCCCCCACGCAACCTTGCAATTTGATCCGAGATGAGAGGCTATGGGAATTTTTCCGACACCGTATTAGCATTTAGCTCTCTATAGTCGACGCATAAGCGATCAGTTCCATTTTTCTTTCTTACCAATAAAATTGGACTCGCAAATGGGGAAGAGCTCGGTCTTATAATATTTGCCGCCAACAATTCGTCAATCTTTGCACGAAAAGTTGCTTCTCATCTACACTATGCCTATATGGTCGCTTTTGTACCGTTTTATTTGGTTCTATTAAACGGATTTCTAACTGACCTGTGTTAACGTGTGTCTGTGGAACTCCTGAGATAAAGTGTTCCATGTATGGCTTCAAGACGTTTATTAAACGGCTCTTGTCAGCTTCATTCAACTCTACATTTTCGTTAATACAATCTTCATATGTTTTGGGTTCAGTTACAACATTAATCAGTTTTACTTTATAAATGCAGAATCTATCTGACTCAATCGTCACTCCGAAACCTTGACTTAAAATCTCCCTGCCTATCATGATATCGTCTTTCAAGTATTTGTCCATAATGACATGAAATAACATTTCCAGGATAAAGTCATTAATGGTAACATTGGTCAAAATTTGCGTAGAGCTACATACAGAATCGTTTCCAATACCCTTAAGCATTACTACATTATGAAGTCTTTTTCCAGAGAATTTTCCAGCAGCGCTTTCCTTAATGAGTGAACACTCGGCTCCGGAATCAAAGCAAAAATCAACGAACTCACCAGAATGAACGAGCACACCTTTTGGTTCCATTACCAAACATAAGTTAACTCTCTTTTCAGTGCTTTGTCCAATCAAAGGGCACCCAGTAGAAATGTGTCCAGCCTGTCCACACTTATAGCATATTACGTTCGACTTTTGCTCTTTTGGCTTCATACCAACGCCTCCAGCATGCCCGCTTGCCGATGATTGTGATTCCCGATTTTTCTTCTGGCGGCAGTCTGCGATTTTGTGCCCTGCCTTTCCACAATAATGGCAAATGATGTTTGAAAATTTCTGCTTCTTCCTTTCTGGTCCCAAAGTTGTGTCTGCCTTTGAAGTCTCTTGACGCTGCCCGATTTCGTATACCTGCAACTGTTGCTGCAATTCGCTACGCGACTTGATGTTTGTGCATACGACGACATGCACTCTCCATTCCCTGGGCGTCCAACTAGCAGCATGAGAAGTGTTGCTGCAGCTGTTTCTACGCCGACAAATCTTTGCGTAAATAGTTGCTTGAATTCAACCCAAGTCATGCCAGGAAAACAGATCTGGGAAAGCCATTGCGATGCATTGCCCTCCAAAGCTTTGCTGAGAGCAATCAAGTGCACTACCCTCAAGTGGCTTTTCAATAAAAATCATGTCGGCCGTAATACTCCAAGCACATGGATCGGCGCCAGCAGCGTCAGGATTGTATTTTGGTAAAAAACACCGTCTTTGGCTCACGAGGCGCTGCGTTAGCATGCATTGTTCGCAGCAACTCCATAAAATTTCTATTTTGTTGCTCCAAAATTTGGCGCAACTCAGAGTTAGGAGGGTCGAATCCCACTTCTGATGTCGAAGCGTCAGTTGCTTCAGTGTTCTTAGCACCTCGAGCAGCGAGCCCCGTTCCCTTCGTTGGCGCCATCGTTCCACTTGTAGCTGTTTTTGGAATAATATCGTCTGTGTACCACGAATATTCTACCAAGACTGCCTTCTCTCTTTTCATGCACGCTCGCTCGTCGCCAAAATCTATTGCGCAGCTTGCTCATGACACACTTGCCATCCTGCTCATTCGCACACACAGCAAATACCCAGTCCAGTCTTGCTCACGCACTTCTTCGAGTGATGTACACAGGACGAAACAACGGAAGAGGCAACACACCAAACACGTAGGCACGGGTCTCACTCAGTGAGAGAATTTACAGTTAGTCCTCTCACTGACTCTCGGTGATATAAAGAACACAAGACAGCAATGACGGTTGTTCTGTTTTCTCTATTCTTCTATATTACAATTTTGACACATACAATATTCATGTTGCTGTACTAAATTCAAATAATGCTACCAATGCTCCGACATACTAATAATCCATTAACCTTATTAATTGACACAGGAGCGAGCATTTCTATACTGAAAAATAACAGTATAGGCTCAGCCATAGACAATAGTACAATAACAAATATAACCGGCATAGGCAAGGGCTCAATAGAATCAATAGGACAGGCACAAATTGATCTACTTTTCGATTATTTCATAATCAGTGACAATTTCCAAATCGTCCACACCGAATTTCCCGTACCCTGTGACGGAATTCTCGGACTTGACTTCATAAGAAAATTTAACTGCATAATGGATTATCAGCACGATGAATTCATTATGCGACCACGATCTATTAATTATCAAATTCATGTACAATTGTTACATAATGATATTGACAACTCAATATTATTACCAGCTAGAGCAGAAGTGATGAGAAAAATCATACTTCCCACTAGCGAAAATACTGTATTAGTACCCAACCAGGAAATTCAACCTGGAGTATTAATAGCTAACAGTATAGTAACAAGTCATAGCGCAATAATACGTATAATCAATACAACTAACTTCAATGTAAAAATTAAAAACCAAAATATAAAATTCGAGTCGTTAACAGACTACGAAATAATAGAAAATACAAACAAAAAGCCAAACAGAACTCAGGATGTACTAAACAAATTAAGATCCCCAATTCAATTTAAAGCAGAACTTACAGATCTTTGTACCAAATACAGTGACATATTTGGTTTAGAGACGGAACCAATCACTAGTAACAATTTCTATTAACAAATGTTAAGATTAGCTGATAAGACCCCGGTATACATAAAAAACTATAGAAATGCAGAATATGAAAAGCCAGAAATAAACAAACAGGTCAATAAACTAATAAAAGATGGTATAGTAGAACCATCTTTATCAGAATATAACAGCCCACTTCTCTTGGTACCCAAGAAATCACTCCACAACTCAAAGGAGAAACGATGGCGTTTAGTAGTAGACTATCGACAAATAAATAAGAAGTTATTGGCAGACAAATATCCACTGCCCAGAATAGATGAAATACTAGACCAATTAGGCAGAGCGAAATACTTTTCCTGTCTAGACCTTATGTCTGGTTTTCATCAAATAGAACTAGAAGAAAAATCTAGGAATATAACATCGTTTCAACGAGCTCAGGCTCTTATCGTTTCACACGACTAACATATGGTCTAAAAGATGCACCAAATTCATTTATGCGAATGATGACACTCGCATTCTCTGGTCTAGAACCATCCCAAGCATTTCTCTAAATGGATGACTTAGTAGTCATCGGTTGCTCCGAGCAACATATGCTCAAAAACCTAACAAACATATTCGAATTATGTAGAAAACATAATCTAAAACTTAATCCAGAGAAATGTTCATTTTTCATGCACGAGGTAACATACCTCGGGCATAAATGCACTGACCATGGTATACTTCCAGATGATAAAAAATATGAAGTTATAAAAAACTATCCAACTCCCACAGACGCAGATAGTGCACGACGTTTCGTCGCGTTCTGTAATTATTACGGAAGATTTATTCATAACTTCGCACAACATTCTCGTCATTTGACTAAATTGTGCAAAAAGAATGTCCAATTCGAATGGACTCAGGAATGCGAAAACGCATTTAAATACCTTAAAAAAGCATTAATGAAACCGACATTATTGCAGTACCCAGATTTTAGCAAAGAATTTTGCATAACCACAGATGCAAGTAAACATGCATGTGGCGCGGTACTTTCGCAAGAACATAACGGTGTGCAATTACCAATTGCATACGCTTTAAGATCTTTCACTAAAGGTGAAAGTAATAAATCTACTACAGAGCAGGAATTAGCTGCTATACATTGGGCAATAAAACACTTCAGACCATACGTTTATGGAAGGCATTTCGTAGTTAAGACAGACCGTAGACCCCTGACGTATTTGTTTTCAATGAAAAACCCAACGTCAAAACTAACAAGAATGAGACTAGATTTAGAAGAATATCAATTTACTGTAGAATATCTCAAGGGGAAAGAAAATTATATTGCCGATGCGTTATCAAGAAAAACCATCGACACACTAATCGAAATGAACAGAAGTATTTTAATGGTACAAACAAGGGCATCAAAAAGACAGGAAAACATCTGCGCAGATGAAAAAAAATTGCATAAGAAATTAATAGAGCCCAAGGTCTATGAAGTCGTTAGCAATAACGACGTATCAGAATATGAAGAATTGAAATTTAATAGCTTTGACTGTTTATTGAAACAGAAAAAGAGAACGATCACTCAATTCAAAATTAGCGATTTGTACTCCAATGGAAAATGTGACTTAGGTCAATTCTTTCAAAGGCTTAATAAAGAAGCCGGTGTACATAACATTGTTAATTTTCAGATGTCACAAAGTGAACAGATCTTAAAACTAGTATCACTCACAGAATTTAAAAATATGGGCAACAAATACTTAAAAGAAATAAAAATAGCGCTATTAAACAAAGTGACACGCAAAGACCAAAATGACATAGCTAAAATAAAAGCAATCCCGATCAAATACCACGATGACCCAATAGAAGGAGGCCACACAGGAATCTCGAGAACCCTGTTTAAAATTAAGAACTATTATTATTGGCCAAAAATGAACAAAGACAGAACTAAGTATGTGAAAAATTGTACAAATTGCCAATTAGCAAAAATTACAAAACATATAAAAGCACCCATGGTGATTACTAGTACACCAAGTGTAGCTTTCGAGACTGTTTTAATCGATACCATTGGACCATTACCTCGTACTGAGAATGGAAATGAGTACGCAGTCACAATTTTATGTGATCTCACTAAATATTTAGTTACAATACCAGTAACAGACAAAAGTGCAAAAACAGTTGCCAAGGCAATATTCGAATCTTTTGTATTAAAGTACGGTCCAATGAAGTCTTTTTCCAGAGAATTTTCCAGCAGCGCTTTCCTTAATGAGTGAACACTCGGCTCCGGAATCAAAGCAAAAATCAACGAACTCACCAGAATGAACGAGCACACCTTTTGGTTCCATTACCAAACATAAGTTAACTTTCTTTTCAGTGCTTTGTCCAATCAAAGGGCACCCAATAGAAATGTGTCCAGCCTGTCCACACTTATAGCATATTACGTTCAACTTTTGGTTTTTTGGCTTCATACCAACGCCTCCAGCATGCCCGCTTCCCGATGATTGTGATTCCCGATTTTTCTTCTGGCGGCAGTCTGCGATTTTGTGCCCTGACTTTCCACAATAATGGCAAATGATATTTGAAAATTTCTGCTTCTTCCTTTCTGGCCCCAAAGTTGTGGCTGCCTTTGAAGTCTCTTGACGCTGCCCGATTTCGTATACCTGCAACAGTTGCTGCAATTCGCTACGCGACTTGATGTTTGTGTTGCACACAAGCTTTTTCAGTCTGCTGTCCAGTTGCGCAGTGTGCGCAAGTACAACTGACACCAACAATTCCTCGCGCTCCATATTTCTCATTTTCATCATTAGCGTAGCGACGAGTCGGCTTGCATACGACGACATGCACTCCCCAATCCTTGGGCGTCCTTCTAGCAGCTTGAGAAGTGTTGCTGCAGCTGTTTCTATGCCGACAAATCTTTGCGTAAATAGTTGCTTGAATTCAACCCAAGTCATGCCAGGAAAACAGATCTTGGAAAGCCATTGCGATGCACTGCCCTCCAAAGCTTTGCTGAGAGCAATCACAAGTGCACTACCCTCAAGTGGGTTTTCAATAAAAATCATGTCGGCCGTAATACTCCAAGCACATGGCTCGGCGCCAGCAGCTTCGGGATTGTATTTTGGTAAAAACAAAGTCTTTGGCTCGAAGCATGCGTAGCTTGCTCATGACACACTTGCCATCCTGCTCATTCGCACACACAGCAAATAGCCAGTCCAGTCTTGCTCACGCACTTCTTCGACTGATGTACACAGAACGAACCAACGGAAGAGGCAACACACCAAACACGTAGGCACGGGTCTCACTCAGTGAGACAATTTACAGTTAGTCCTCTCACTGACTCTCGGTGATATAAAGAACACAAGACAGCAATGACGGTGGTTCTGTTTTCTCTATTCTTCTTTATTACAATTTTGACACATACAATATTCATGTTGCTGTACTAAATTCAAATAATGCTACCAATACTCCGACATATATGTAAATGAAAAAGTGAATTAGATAAAAAATTCACAGAGAAGTAAACGGATCACACGCCCCGAATTGTTCTTTTTTATTTTGCTTTTCGAATTGTTTTTCGCGACGGTTCGAATTTTCAGCTGTGTTTATTATCCCCAGCAATCCCGACCAAAATCAAGCCGCCACCCTATCATTTGGTCCTTCGAGCCGGATAAATCTCACATTTTTTTGGACATCACGTTACTTGATTTTTTTTGATCCCATCTCCCAGCTCGATCCACAGCGTTTCTTCTGTTTCTCGTAAGTATCCCCCACGGATAGCTATTGAAGTTTTAGTTATCTTATGCGGTAGAGGGGCTGTGTGTAATTCCTCCTCTGTGAAAAAAAAAGATTTCTCTTTTTTTTCATAAACTCGCAATTTAAAGCACATACTTGCATATAGACGACTGCCATATTCGAAAGGTATATATACGCATAGTAACATATCCATTCAACACCCACACTTAAAAACTCCCCAACTACCCATAACATAATTGTAAACAAAGACACTATTGTAAAACTCACATACACACATTAAAATTTAAGTACAAAATATAATCAAAAGTGTGTCATGATTCAAGTCACAAAATACTCCAAAAGTACCATTTCCACAGATCGTAAACCAAAATTCTGACTCTAAAACAATAGCAAACAATTGTCCCCCAACTGTTAGAAAATTTAAAGATAACAATTCGCCCCAAATTTAAATTCGATGACTTGGTCACACTTCATTGCAGCAGGCGACTACCAAAACGAAATTAGCTCTACAAGACTATGATAAAAGCCACTAATAACCTTGACCATCTTTTCCTGTGAGTCCTACATAATGGCCAGCAGACCTCAATAAGCTGCCTGACTTGATCGACTTTGTCGTTACCAAAAATATTTCTCGCAGTCAGGCAAGAGCTGAATCTGTCATCTTTTTTATTTTTTTGCTCTGACTACATACACGAGTGAGCGACTTCGCGAGAGGATTTTCGTGTGCGGCGAGTTTTGCTTGATGTTTACTCTTTCTCATCTGGATTTCCTCGTTGACGAGATTTATGTTGAGGTCTCTATGGATGCTTTCGATGCGTAGGTACCATGGTGCCCCAGTGATAGTTCGCAGAATCGCTGACTGAGCTCGCTGTATAATTTCAATGTTTGTTTTTGACGCGTTTCCCCACAGTTCACAGCCGTATGTCCAGATGGGTTATAGCACGGTATTGTAGAGAAGTACTTTATATTCCAGACTAAACGGAGAGTTGCAATTAATAAGCCAGTGAAGATTACCTGCTTTAAGCTTCATATGAGTCCTTTTAGATTCTATATGTCGCCGCCAAGTGAGGCGCCTATCTAGGTGAACGCCGAGATATGGTACTACGTCTGATTGTGGGATGAATGTTTTGTTTAGGGTGGGCAGCTTCTGGTCTGGTCTGGTTTTGGTCTCGTTTATCTTAATGCACCAACCATCTTTCCACTGTTTTAAGATGACAGTCAAGTTTTTCTGTTGCCTTTGATGGGCATTTGGATAGACTAAGTATTGCGGTATCGTCAGCAAACGTAGAGGTTGTGAGCTGATAGTTTCTGCTGGTGGCTGAATATTTTTGTGTGCTTTCCACAAAGGGTTCTTCTTGCTGGTGGGCGATAGTTGATCGATGTATAGATGCTGGGCGTTTGCTTCCTCAAGCTTAAGTGCCCTGGTTAGTCTACGTGTTGCTATTTTTAGCTGTTCCTTAGCCTTTAGGGATCTGTTGTTCTGCCATTCTTTTCTTAGTCTTCGTTTTTCAAGAACTAGCTGTTTGATTTCGCGAGTTGGGTTTATATGATTTGTCATTTTGTTTGTCCGGAGGGGTAGAGGCCTTGGCTGCAGCAACAAGTGTTTCCTCCATCGATTCGGTCCGGCGGTCAATATCCTCATCGGTAGACACTGTTTGAGTTGGTTCCATATGAGTCCAAACATATTTCGTGTACCTTGCCCAGTTGATCCTGTTGCCTGTCAGCCTTTAGGGTTGCTTAGTTATATGTGGTCGATGCCTGAGAGTAAGTAAAACTGGTGAGTGATCAGATGATAGTTCTGCAAGTGATTCGGCCGTAATATTATTTCTTGGGATCTTTCTTGTTATTGCGAAGTCAATGAGATCCGGGAGCTTATTTGGATCCGCTGGCCAGTATGTAGGCCTACCCGTAGTCACATAGTCGAGCTTATTTCGTGGCTTAATGAGCGCGTTGTAAAGTTGTTTGCTCATTGGGGTCAAAGGCGTGATCCCCATTGCGTGTGCTTGGCATTGTAGTCACCAGCTGCTATAAATCGGTCACCGAGTGAGTTGAATTCCAAGAATTGGTCCTCAGAAACTACAAAACGAGGTGGGCAGTAGACTGCGGACAGAGTTATGGGACCGTTGCAAGATTGCATGCTTATGGAAGTGGATCGCAGGTAGTCCATTTCCAGTATGCCAGTGCCCCCATGGGCATTTCCGTCCGGATGGTTTGTGGCGTAGAATAGGTATCCTGGAATATGGAAGTTGTGTTTGTCTGTTAGATGTGTCTCGGAGAGGAGCATGACGTCAATATTTTTTTTCGGATTAGAACTGGGCAAGTTCGAGTTTATGCCGTAAAACGCCATTCACGTTCCACATAGATATTTGAAGGGGAGACATTATATTGATTTTAATGACACGAGAAGCTGTATCAATGTATTTTGGTTTCGCATAAGCTCTTGCATTGTGGTTTGCATGAATGTCATAAATTCTTTTAGGGTTTGCTGGAGTGAGATCATCATCGTTTCAATTTTATTTTTATTTTTATTTTTTGTTTTAGTACTAGTCACCGTAGGTAAGCGAAAAGAAATTTCGCAAGTGTTTGGAGCTTGCGGGTTTTGTGACGAAGCTAGTAATGAGGGAGAGCAAGAACGCGCTCTTTCTTGAGTTGTTGGCAAAAGTAAATTCGTCGGGTTAGGGGTGATTGACCGCTCGCTGTCTGCAGAAGTCGCGGAGACGTATGAGAAGTACGCGTTGTTTCGTTGCAATGAGAGCCGGCGATCGTCTTGCTGGCGTTGACGCTGAGCGCGAATGTCGTTCTTACTCATAGTTATTCTTTTTATTTGCTTTTTTTGTTTTTTGTCTTTTGTTTGAAGATGTAAAAACTACTTGCTTATACTATTTCAAACACAAAATATGTATTCGAGCGATGGTGCATCGCACAGAGCGTCTCCTTCGCTTTCGATTTATTTATTCACTTCACTCAATTCAACCGATATGGAGTTCGATTAAAAACACGTCTTCACACGTCAGCGTGAAACAAACTGGTTCTGGTATCAAAAAATATATAAGTTCACACATTGAGCTTAACCCAAATCTCAACACTGAATCTAATATTGAGAGCTGCACAGGTACACTGGAATCCATTCTTATGGCAGCAGCTCGTACTGCAACACCTAAAATCACGAACTTAGTCCGAATAAGACTAACGTTCAAATGGAGCAACTTATTCACGAAAAAAGACGATTACGTTGAGAATGGTAATATTGCAAATCTCTATCTGCAAAACAATAGCTAAAAATAGCCACACAGAAACTGGCCACCGCTCTGAAGCAAGAGGAGGAACACGCTCAGCGCCGATACATAGAGCAACTTTCTCCAACAGGCACAAAACAAAATGTCACTGTGGAGAGCCTTCTCAACTCTTCGCGCTGCACGCGACAGTGGGATACCCTGCAATTTCGAGAATACGTAAATATTTTAATGAGCTTAGTATATACAAATTAAGTTCAAAAATTAAATTATTTATTTGCGGGGGCGGTGGGCGTGGCACATAACATTTGATCAGCTTATAGTACACAGTAGTCTTCCTGCCAAATTTGGTAACACTAGCTTTTATAATAGCTAAGATCTGTGCGTTCACACAGACAGGCAGACAGACAGACAGACCGACGGACATGGCTCAATCGACTCGGCTTGTGATCCTGAGCAAGAATAAATATACTTTATAGGGTCTCCGACGCCTCCTTCTTCCTGTTACATACATTTGCACAAAGTTAGTATACCCTTTTTTGACCATTTTCAATGGTCGAAGGGTATAAAAATCCACTGGCTGTGACCTTATAACACCGAAAATGATCATCGAGTGCTGCCACTTTCAGCAGTTTGATACATTACCCAATTCTTTAATACCATCACCAAACTTGGTTACTTTCCACAACGATGGAAAAGATCGATCATCATAATAATTCCAAAGCCTGCTAATCCAACCTGTCTTTGCCTTGGGGGACTCCAGCCTCAGTTTTATGGTCAGCGGAAGTGGCAAGGCTGCACTGCACTGCAAACTTTCTTTCGTATGGTATGAGTATGAGTTTAGGTCGTCTACTAGAGACAGGGCTACCCCCGGCCATGCATCCATTAGAGTATGCTGTTCCGCCTTGAATTGGGGTGATTGAGGATTCACAATCTTCCCCCGACTACAATTAGTCAGCACCCCTAGAAGAGACATGATACTAGGGGCCTGCATCCAGCCGCCCTGACGTGGAGAGTATAGCCGCATTTACGTCAGTAAGAGAAAGGACGGCACGTACAACAGGCAAAACTTAGGTTACATTTGGCTCCCCATACTGTCATCGACGGCTTATTATTTTTAATTTTTATTATAAAAGTTATTACTAACTTTTATTTTACATTTTTTATTTTTCAAAATCACAAAAAACAGTTATTAGAGACTTCTAAAAATATTTCTCAGAAATAAAAGTCAGACAAAGACTTTTTCAAAATATATAAGTCTTCTGAAAAAATAAAAGTCTTTCATAAAAGTCTTTTTTATTTTAAGAATACCGCATACCGCATACCATGGAAGATAGGAGCAAAAAATTTAAATTTTTCACAGTTGTTTATTGAGTTTAATGCACAATATATTTTTAAACATATCGGTAGATAGCTTGGGTCCTAAGTCCGACAGAATCAATTTAAATGCAAAGAGACTTTTATTATTTTAATCCGAGAGATTTTTTTTTTGAAAAGACTCTTTTAAAATGTTTTTGATTTAAAAGTCTTTGAGTGACTTTTATAAAAATTTTTATGCATAAAACTTATAACCATTACGGTTCCTGGTTACAAGTGACAATCAAAAGGCTCTACTTCTTCCTCCTTAGAATTTAATAAAACAAAGCCCTGTTGACTTTTTTTATCAAACCACAGTTCTGAATTCGTAAATATATATACATATTTATGTAAATACACCCGACCAATTCAACACAGTTTCCTCCACAGAAGTTCTATTAACGTCTGCCACATATATGTATGTACCTTCCCCTACTTTTTTCGAACAAAGGTACATACATACCCCCCAATAAATACCATAGAACAAATTAAAATTGTATGTTAATATATGCAAACACATACATATCTACACTTCCATTACATATTTAAGTACGCATATATTACATACTTTGCCCACTAAAGTACGTTGCGAAAATCCGAAATTACATGCGACTCCATCTAAGAGCAAATAATTAACACTTATTTTAAATAAATTCATTTTCAATTTATTTAATTAATGGTGACCGAATAAAATATTTAAAACATTGGCTTTTATATCAATCTTTCCTGAGCACATACAACATATATTTCGTACACAATAATATTTGTAACACACGACCGGCAGCTTTCATTCAGCTGTACCGGAAAATCACACACACACACATATTTTCTGTATTACATATTGTGGAAGGCAAATTGGTTCACACTAGACGTTGCAGAACTTCTTCTTTTTTCGATACGCTAAAACAGAATGCTTCTCTCAGTCTTAAAGTGTGTTTACATCGGTTTAACATAGGCTTAACATAATATAACATCGACCGAACGAAAAGAAAACATTAAATAAAAGGATGCGGAGTTCGGCTTTAACGTTTTTAATATATGAGTAGTTGGCTTCAGTGCACAAACGAAAGTGAGTATGATTTTTACAAAGGCTGCCCGATAAGTAGATGCCCTGGTGTGATTATCTCGCCATCGTTGGGATCGGAGCTGTCGACGAAAAGTGGTCTGGAGTTGAGCAACGCTTCGACGTCCACCAGATGCGTCCGCAAGTCGTCCGGCGTTAGGTTCGGGTTGCCCGCTCCTTGCACCAGCCTGTGCTTGGCAGCCTTCACCGCTGTTTCCCGCAGTCCTCCGAAGTGCGGTGCTCGAGGGGGAATAAACTTCCAGTGCACCCCTCGCTCCGCTGCGTAACCCGTCAGTCGCTCCAGGAATGCCGTCTGCAGCTCCTTCAGCACGTTGCTCGCTCCAACGAGGTTAGTCGCATTGTCGCTGAACATCGTCTCGGTTGGTCCACGCCTCCAATGTACCTTTTTAAGACATTCAAAAAAGAATCAGTGGATTGGTCCGTAACAAGTTAAAAGTGAACTGCTTTTGAGGTGAAACAAACAAAAACGGCAACATACGTTTTCACACTGGGTCTCCCCCGGAACCTATAGCTGACGTAAAATGGCCCAAAAGTCTACACCAGATACTCTAAACGGCCGACCTTCTCGGAGACGGTCGGATGGCAGATTACCCATTATTTGCCCCAACAATTTTGGCAGTACATAAACCATGTGCATTCACCACCCAAACTTGCTGCGTTAACAACCCAACTAGTATCTTTGCACCAGCATGGTAATGCCTAAGGTGCAACTGTTTGACAAAGAGTTGCGCAAAAGCGGAATCCTTTGTCAGTAAAAAGGGGAACTTAGCCTCATACGAGAGAGGGCCGTGTCACAAACGACCTCCTACCCGAATAAGTTCAAATTTCAGGCCATTATTTTCAAATTTGTACTGCGCCGATTAATTTAAGGAACAAAATTTTTTTTCTAATGCCGATACCACAATATAATCTGTTCTGAGCCGTTTGAAACAAAAACGAAGTATATATGCAACTATGCGAACTAGTTTAGCAAAGTTGCATTGACGATGTATCAACTCCACAAAACAAATTTGCGGAAATTCCGCTAGTGTGCTAACCGTCACATCTTTTTTATCTTCCGAAGTTTTCAGGGTCCACTCTATCTGGAACTGATGAAGTTGTGGACATTGGACTTTTCCTTCCATCAATAAACTTGGACCTCTAAACCATAACGAGCTCCCAATTTTGATTATATCAGTTCCTCTCGATACCAAATCAGCAGGGTTGGCGTCTGTTGGAACATGACGCCAAACAACACCATTTGACATTTCCTTTATTTCAGCAACTCTGTTTGCCACAAATGTACCCAACTTGCCAGAATCACGCTTTAACCAATACAGGGTAACCTGTGAGTCTGACCAAAAATTCACGCTTTCTATATTGAATTGTGCTATGGTTGGAGACATTTGATGACACAGCTTGGCCAGCAAACGTGCTGCACATAGCTCTAGTTGAGGTATGGTTTTGACATTAAGTGGAGCCTAGATTATGCCGTAAGTAACGTTATGCCAACGTCTTGGTTGTTGGCAGTTCGTACATATATGCATAAACAATGAATTTGAACTTGCTCATAGAATGAAATACTGATATATCGAGGAATATGGATCTTATGCAAATCTCGCAATGTCATGGTAAACTTATGCCATGCTGTGTGAAACCTCATAGGAATGGCCTCATCCCAATCTATCTTAAGCCAACTCTTGTAATAACATTTTGGCTTTTTTTATAATGGGACACAGCAAACCAAGTGGATCAAACAACCGAGAAGCTCTGGACAACATATTACGTTTTGTTGGTTTTAGCGATGCTAAACTATCCACATTAAGATGGTATTTAAATAGATCCTATTGAGGTTCCCAACGCATTTCATGAGTTTTCACTGCACTGTGATCCTTAATTTTGAGAGTAACTTCTTCGCTAGAGTCAGTGTTAGAAACCTGAATGCTATAGTTGGATGCCAACTTGGACAGTGGAAGCCCTCCTGATTCCAAGATTTCACGAACTTCCTGGCACATTATATTTAATTCCCTAACGCTGTCTGCTCCTGTCAGCATATCATATACATAAAATTTTTTTTTATCACATCTGATCTAATAGGATTGTGCATGTATGTCGGCACGCTCAAACAGGCAGCGTATTGGCAAAAATGGTGCGCAAGCTGTACCATATGTAACGGTATTCAACTTGAATTGTTGGCCCCACCATTAGTGTTTCGTTAAGTGAAACAGCTGTTGACGTCTTGCTAGAAGCGTCGAAAACTACACGAAGCTTGGTAGAGGTACTTTCAAGTCTAAGAACGCATTGATGAGGAATAAAGTAATGCTGTTCCAGAGAAGCAGACTTCAGAATGGACATGTGTCCTAAATCGAGATATTCTTTCATGAAGTCATTACATGTTTCGAAGAATTGCATCCTTTGCACTCAAGTTGTAGAAAATGCCTTTCAGCAGTTTGAAAGGACAGATCGAGAACCTTTGGATGGGTCTTGAAAGGAAGCTTAACTTCAAAGCGACCGGAAGATAACTGTTTGACAGTCTTCTTGAAAAACAGTTCACACGCCTGTTGTTCAGCTGTTTGGGGAACAGCTTTTGACTCAATTAGACATTGATCCAATTTCCAGAAGCGGGTGACTAAGAAGTCGAGAGAACAATCATTGTTTTGAGCTACTGAACACCCACTGAACTGACGACGAGGTACTTGTTCAGTATATTTTCCCGCTACTATCCAACCCAGCAGCGTCTTTTGCATAATGGGAAGTTCGGAACGTAATTTTATTTGTCCAACGCTTAACAACTCGTAAAACAAATCTGCGCCCAAGAGAAAATCCACTTTAGCTGGCCTATAAAACTCTGGATCTGCCAGATTAATATTCTTGTGTATTTTCCAATTTGATGTGGCAATTGACTGCCCAGGTTGAGTCGTAAAAATAGATTTTAGAACCAAAGAGTCTGCGGAAAAGGCATGTGAAATTGAGACGCGATTGGATAGAGACGCATCAATATCTTTGTCGTTCCCTAACGACGACAACGACACAAATATATCAGACACCGTATCTATAATCGATTTCAAGCTCGATGCAGATGGTTTTGTCATGCTAGGTATGTCGAATATTTGTGAAACAGTGTCAAAGAATATAAGACATTTGTTGTCATGTACTGTTTTGAGGCTTGCAATGGCCTTAATTTATTAAATTAGTTTATAGTCGGACTAAGGTCAGTCCAAGTAAAAAAACAACAATTAATAGTTATAATTAATAATTTTAAATTAAAAGTAAAATCTTAGCTGTGAGAAAAGATAGAGAAAAGAAATTAATTGAATTGAGTTGACACTGGGATTAAAAATGAAAAAGGCGATCCAACATTTGCTTGCAGAGGATTGGGGAAAACCCAGAAAAACCCAATCAGATCAAAGGCAAAGTATATATTTAACTAGTTACTAGAAAGGTGGATAAGGATTTGTGATTTTAAGCAAGGTATAGAATTATTGTTGTTGTTAGCAACAATGTAATATAGTTTATTATAGTCCGAACATAATACCCTGAAAGGCTCATGCAGGGCATAATTTGAGCTACAATTGGAAAGTTTTAGAGGAAGATAATTACGGGTGATTCTACCAGGGACAGAGAAGTGTAGTCGACTAAGAAAGTCGTTACTATCTATGTCCCCTTGTATAAGGTTATTAATAAATACAACACCAAGCATAGTTCTAGGATTGGCTAGGGAAGGATGATTTAGTAACAAAAGTCTAGGATAGGATAGGAATTTACATCCCAGTTAAGGCCTCGCAAGGCAAAAATTAAAAAGTTTTTCTGTACGGATTCAATGCGATCATTGTGAATTGTATACTAAGGACTCCAGACACATGATCCGTACTCTAGAATTGGACGAACAAGCGAGGTGAAAAGAGTCTTAGTTAGGTAAAGATCGTCAAACTCCTTAGACTATCTCTTAATAAAGCCGAGCACACCCATAGCTTTATTAACCATTGATGATATATGTTCGCAAAACTTGAGTTTCCGGTCCAAACGGACACCTAGATTATCAACCAGGGAAATTCTTTCCAAGGTACAACCACAAAGAGAGTAAGATACGTACTTTGGACAGGCTCGTGAGAATGTCATCAGCTTGCATTTGGAGCTGTTCAGATTAAGGAGATTTGCACGACATCAAGAATAGAAACAATTTAAGTCAGATTGAAGGCGAGTATGACAGGAGTCGTCTCTAAATTGAAAACAGAGCTTGATATTGATGAAAAGTGTAAAAAGCAGGGGACCTAAATTGCTTCCCTGGCGAACACCAGATGTGCCATGAATGGGGTAAGAAAGATTATTCTTAAAGAGGACTCGTTGGGTTCTGTCACCCAAATAGCTCACAATCCAACTACGAAATTTTGATGAGAAACCGAGAAGATTCAGTTTATGTGCAAGAAGAGAATGGTTGACTGAGTCAAATGCCTTACTGAAGTCAGTATAAATGACATCGGTTTGAAGCTTTTTCTGAAATCCTTTTACCACAAAGGATGTCAAGCAAATTTGTCGTAGTAGAACGACGTTTCACGAATCCGTGTTGAAAAGGGGATATAACGGATCTGCTAAAATGTTGAAAGTGAGGAGCTATAACATTCTTGAAGAATTTAGGTATAGCCGATAATTTAGAGATACCTCTATAATTACTTGCATCAGACTTGCTGCCCTTTTTGAGTAAAGGGATAATGAATGATTCCTTCCATATGGAAGGAAAGAAGGCGGTGTCTAAGGACAGCGAAAACAATTTGAGAAATGGCTTACATAAGGAGTTGGCTCAATATCTAAGTACACAGGCGGGGATACCATCGTGACCTGGTAAAAAGACTGGTTTAACTAAGCTAAGATCCTTAAAAAGTGAACTTTCGTTCAGTAGCGGTGTGAAGATGTTATTTGAACTTGGTACACTATATGGATAAGAATGAATGCTTGGCGTAGAAGAAGAATAAGTTGTTTGAAAAAATTTAGTAAACATATCGGCCATGTCCTGATCTGTGTCCGCCTCAGCGTTATCAAACGAAAGTCTAGAAGGAAAGACCGGTAACCTACCCTTCATGTTAACAAAACTATAAAACTGTTTGGAATTCTGAAAAAACTGAAACCAACATCTAGTCAAATAGTTTTCATAACAATTCGCGTTAAGCACGGTAAAATTAACCTAACCAGTTAAGTAGCGTGAAAAGACAAGCGGTGAGTTTTTTTGCTTATATTTCTTGAATAAGCTACTCTTTAAGTTTTTTAAGCGAGACAGCTCTTTTGTAAACCAAGGGGTTTGCTTGATTATAACGGATAGAATAACGGAACACAGATATCAAAAACAGAGTTTAGGGTGTTATGATTGACCTGCGACAAAGACATGTCAAACAAACCGTCAAATAGGTCATGTTGCCGGGAAGGCAAAAGGAAGTTTCCTTCAGCACTAGATTTCCAATTACATTCTGGGATATAAAAGTCACCCAGGACTATGAAGTGATCTCTGTCTGAAAACAGGTTAAAAATAGTCTTAATTGCAGACAAGTATTGCGATTAGACTGATAATTCCGATGACGGCGGAATATAGGAGCAGGTTATATACATGAAAAAACCGGGAAAGTGTAGTTTTACACAAATTAGTTCAATGTTAAATTGAAACTCCGGTTGTAAAAGGTCCGACTTAATGTGGAAGTCTACTGCAATCAGTACTGGAAAGACTTTAGAGCTTACTTCAGAGCTTAAGGTAGTTACAATCTGTTAACTGATATGGCTAACTACCCCCAATGCTTCATCTGATAAACAAGACACCAGATGATTCAACTTCTCAATATTAGTTAGAGAATTGTCACTGTGAACTAAGCTTTCAAAAAGGCACATACAATTTCTGTACTCCGAATGCTTGCCATTAAATTTTGGAAACGCATTTTCGGCATCTTCGTTCGCTGGCTCGAACTTGCGGAGCAATTATGTTTAACCTCTGTCTTTAGGTATAATGCCTTTGCGATGACACACAATTTTTCTAACTGCTCTCCTTCCAAAAGCTCTAATCTACACGATAACTCTACTCTGTTAGCAGTAGTTGCTTTGGTTTTTATTGCTAATTGCATACGACCGATATCAGCGCTCACTTTATCGTATCTTTGCAGACACAATGCGAGTTTTGCACTAGTTTTAGAACTCGGCAGTTTTTCGTTAAAGAATATATACCTTACTAAAAACAACGAAACATTATAAGCTACCCTCGCAGCGATACTACCTACACAAGTCAATTAACTGGTCTGAACTACTACACGCACACAACCTATGTGCTGTGTGCACAAACAGCTAGACTCTGTTTAATGTAAGCGTTAATGAATTGCAATCGGTAAGTATTTTGAAATGTCTCCCTTGTAAATAGATCCGAAATCTACGCAGGGCGTAAATAATACCAGAGTTTCCAGCTGAAAGCTGTGATACTCTGCCTGAGTCTCTGTATGTACTTCGCTTTGAAAAATATAATACGGGATGAAGTTTTCTGCCTTCTTTCCTTAGCATTACAACCGCACCAAAACCCAAAGCACTTGCATCGTAATGCAGCTCAACCTCATCTTTATGATTATAAATAGCTAAAACAGGTGTTTCTATCAGTTTTTTCTTCAGGTTCAAGAAATAGTCCAGCTCTCTTTGTTCAAAAGAAAATTCTTTGTCTTTCCTTAAAATGTCGTAAAGTGGTTTTGCTAACGTAAAAAGGGGAACTTAGCCTTATACGAGAGAGGGCCGTGTCACAAACGACCTCCTATTTCAGGCCATTATTTTCAAATTTGTCAACGAATCGATTAAGCGAATGCAACATAGGTGCTATGACTGCTGATTTTTCCATCAATTTCAATTCTTTCCTAAATGTAATGCTTTGTACTGTCCCGATTAATTTAAGGAACAAAATTTTTCTTTCTAATGCCGATACCACAATATTATCTGTTCTGAGCCGTTTGAAACCAAAACGAAGTATATATGCAACTATTCGAACTAGTTTAGCAAAGTTGCATTGACGATGTATCAACTCCACAAAACAAATTCGAGGAACTTTCGCTAGTGTGCTAACCGTCACATCTTTTTTATCTTCCGAAGTTTTCAGGGTCCACTCTATCTGGAACTGATGAAGTTGTGGAAATTGGTCATTTCCTTCCATCAATAAACTTGGACCTTTAAACTATAACGAGCTCCCAATTTTGATTATATCAGTTCCAAATCAGCAGGGTTGGCGTCTGTTGGAACATGACGCCAAACAACACCATTTGACGTTTCCTTTATTTCAGCAACTCTGTTTGCCACAAATGAACCCAACGTGCCAGAATCACGCTATAACCAATACAGGGTAACCTGTGAGTCTGACCAGAAATGCACGCTTTCTATATTGAATTTAGCCATGGTTGGAGACATTTGATGACATAGCTTGGCCAGCAAAAGTGCTGCACATAGCTCTAGTTGTGGTATGGTTTTGACATTAAGTGGAGCTACCCTAGATTTTGCCGTAAGTAACGTTATGCCAACCTCTTGGTTGTTGGCAGTTCGTACATATATGCATAAACAATGAATTTGAACTTGCTCATAGAATGAAAGACAGACATATCGAGGAATATGGATCTTATGCAAATCTCGCAATGTCATGGTAAACTTATGCCATGCTGTGTGAAGACTCATAGGAATGGCCTCATCCCAACCTATCTTAAGCCTTCACAACTATTAATAGGACACAGCAACCCAAGTGGATCGATCAAACAAACGAGAAGCTATGGATAACATATTACGTTTTGTTGATTTTAGCTATGCTAAACTATCCACATTAAGATGGTATTTAAATAGATCCTCTTGAGGTTCCCAACGCATTCCAAGAGTTTTCACTGCACTCTGTTCCTCAATTTTGAGAGTCACTTCTTCGCTAGAGTCAGTGTTAGAAACCTGAATGGTATGGTTGGATGCCCACTTGGCCTGGAAACCCTTGGCTTTGAAACCCTCCTGATTCCAAGATATCACGAACGTCCTTGCACATTATGTTTAATTCGTTAACGCTGTCTGCCCCTGCCAGCATATCATCTACATAAAAACACTTTTTGATCAACATCCAATAGGATGTGATTGTGCATGTATGTCGGCAAGCTCAAACAGGCAGCGTATTGCCAAATATAGTTCGGATACTGTACCATATGTAACGGTATTCAACTTGTATGCCTGTATATTTTGTAAAGTATTTTCTCTTCATAAAATCAGCTGGAACTTTCTGTCATCTTCAGAAATATTTATCTGCCTGTAAGTTTTGGAAATGTCACCAGTCACGGCATATTTATTCAATCGAAAATTAATCAAAGTTGAATACGGCTCCCTCTGAATTGTTGGCCCCACCATTAGTGTTTCGTTAAGTGAAACAGCTGTTGACGTCTTGCTAGAAGCGTCGAAAACTACACGAAGCTTGGTAGAGGTACTTTCAAGTCTAAGAACGCATTGATGAGGAATAAAGTAATGCTGTTCCAGAGAAGCAGACTTCAGAATGGACATGTGTCCTAAATCGAGATATTCTTTCATGAAGTCATTACATGTTTCGAAGAATTGCATCCTTTGCACTCAAGTTGTAGAAAATGCCTTTCAGCAGTTTGAAAGGACAGATCGAGAACCTTTGGATGGGTCTTGAAAGGAAGCTTAACTTCAAAGCGACCGGAAGATAACTGTTTGACAGTCTTCTTGAAAAACAGTTCACACGCCTGTTGTTCAGCTGTTTGGAGAACAGCTTTTGACTCAATTATACATTGATCCAATTTCCAGAAGCGGGTGACTAAGGAGTCGAGAGAACAATCATTGTTTTGAGCTACTGAACACCCACTGAACTGACGACGAGGTACTTGTTCAGTATATTTTCCCGCTACTATCCAACCCAGCAGCGTCTTTTGCATAATAGTCGGAAGTTCGGAACGTAATTTTATTTGTCCAACGCTTAACAACTCGTAAAACAAATCTGCGCCCAAGAGAAAATCCACTTTAGCTGGCCTATAAAACTCTGGATCTGCCAGATTAATATTCTTGTGTATTTTCCAATTTGATGTGGCAATTGACTGCCCAGGTTGAGTCGTAAAAATAGATTTTAGAACCAAACAGTCTGCGGAAAAGGCATGTGAAATTGAGACGCGATTGGATAGAGACGCATCAATATCTTTGTCGTTCCCTAACGACGACAACGACACAAATATAGCAGACACCGTATCTATAATCGATTTCAAGCTCGATGCAGATGGTTTTGTCATGCTAGGTATGTCGAATATTTGTGAAACAGTGTCAAAGAATATAAGACATTTGTTGTCATATACTGTTTTGAGGCTTGCAATGGCCTGAATTTATTAAATTAGTTTATAGTCGGACTAAGGTCAGTCCAAGTAAAAAAACAACAATTAATAGTTATAATTAATAATTTTAAATTAAAAGTAAAATCTTAGCTGTGAGAAAAGATAGAGAAAAGAAATTAATTGAATTGAGTTGACACTGGGATTAAAAATGAAAGAGGCGATCCAACATTTGCTTGCAGAGGATTGGGGAAAACCCAGAAAAACCCAATCAGATCAAAGGCAAATCAAAATAGCGATTAGAATGTTCTTACATGCAGTTAGTTAAAAAGTACTACTGTTACTAGAAAGAAGATAAGTATATATTTAACTAGTTACTAGAAAGGTGGGTAAGGATTTGTGATTTTAAGCAAGATATAGAATTATTGTTGTTGTTAGCAACAATGTAATATAGTTTATTATAGTCCGAACATAATACCCTGAAAGGCTCATGCAGGGCATAATTTGAGCTACAATTGGAAAGTTTTAGAGGAAGATAAATACGGGTGATTCTACCAGGGACAGAGAAGTGTAGTCGACTAAGAAAGTCGTTACTATCTATGACCCCTTGTATAAGGTTATTAATAAATACAACACCAAGCATAGTTCTAGAATTGGCTAGGGAAGGATGATTTAGTAACAAAAGTCTAGGATAGGATAGGAATTTACATCCCAGTTAAGGCCTCGCAAGGCAAAAATTAAAGAGTTTTTCTGTACGGATTCAATGCGATCATTGTGAATTGTATACTAAGGACTCCAGACACATGATCCGTACTCTAGAATTGGACGAACAAGCGAGGTGAAAAGAGTCTTAGTTAGGTAAAGATCGTCAAACTCCTTAGACCATCTCTTAATAAAGCCGAGCACACCCATAGCTTTATTAACCATTGATGATATATGTTCCGAAAACTTGAGTTTCCGGTCCAAACGGACACCTAGATTATCAACCAGGGAAATTCTTTCCAAGGTACAACCACAAAGAGAGTAAGATACGTACTTTGGACAGGCTCGTGAGAATGTCATCAGCTTGCATTTGGAGCTGTTCAGATTAAGGAGATTTGCACGACATCAAGAATAGAAACAATTTAAGTCAGATTGAAGGCGAGTATGACAGGAGTCGTCTCTAAATTGAAAACAGAGCTTGATATTGATGAAAAGTGTAAAAAGCAGGGGACCTAAATTGCTTCCCTGGCGAACACCAGATGTGGCATGAACGGGGTAAGAAAGATTATTCTTAAAGAGGACTCGTTGGGTTCTGTCACCCAAATAGCTCACAATCCAACTACGAAGTTTTGATGAGAAACCGAGAAGATTCAGTTTATGTGCAAGAAGAAAATGGTTGACTGAGTCAAATGCCTTACTGAAATCAGTATAAATGACATCAGTTTGAAGCTTTTTCTGAAATCCTTTTACCACAAAGGATGTCAAGCAAATTTGTCGTGGTAGAACGACGTTTCACGAATCCGTTTTGATAAGGGGATATAACGGATCTGCTAAAATGTTGAAAGTAAGGAGCTATAACATTCTTGAAGAATTTAGGTATAGCCGATAATTTAGAGATACCTCTATAATTACTTGCATCAGACTTGCTGCCCTTTTTGAGTAAAGGGATAATGAATGATTCCTTCCATATGGAAGGAAAGGAGGCGGTGTCTAAGGACAGCGAAAACAATTTGAGAAATGGCTTACATAAGGAGTTGGCTCAATATCTAAGTACACAGGCGGGGATACCATCGGGACCTGGTAAAAAGACTGATTTAACTAAGCTAAGATCCTTAAAAAGTGAACTTTCGTTCAGTAGCGGTGTGAAGATGCCATTTGAACTTGGTACACTATATGGATAAAAATGAATGCTTGGCGTAGAAGAAGAATAAGTTGTTTGAAAAAATTTAGTAAACATATCGGCCATGTCCTGATCTGTGTCCGCCTCAGCGTTATCAAACGAAAGTCTAGAAGGAAAGACCGGTAACCTACCCTTCATGTTAACAAAACTATAAAACTGTTTGGAATTCTGAAAAAACTGAAACCAACATCTAGCAAATAGTTTTCATAACAATTCGCGTTAAGCACGGTAAAATTAACCTAACCAGTTAAGTAGCGTGAAAAGACAAGCGGTGAGTTTTTTTGCTTATATTTCTTGAATAAGCTACTCTTTAAGTTTTTTAAGCGAGACAGCTCTTTTGTAAACCAAGGGGTTTGCTTGATTATAACGGATAGAATAACGGAACACAGATATCAAAAACAGAGTTTAGGGTGTTATGATTGACCTGCGACAAAGACATGTCAAACAAACCGTCAAATAGGTCATGTTGCCGGGAAGGCAAAAGGAAGTTTCCTTCAGCACTAGATTTCCAATTACATTCTGGGATATAAAAGTCGCCCAGGACTATGAAGTGATCTCTGTCTGAAAACAGGTTAAAAATAGTCTTAATTGCAGACAAGTGTTGCGATTAGACTGATAATTTCGATGACGGCGGAATATAGGAGCAGGTTATATACATGAAAAAACCGGGAAAGTGTAGTTTTACACAAATTAGTTCAATGTTAAATTGATACTCCGGTTGTAAAAGGTCCGACTTAATGTGGAAGTCTACTGCAATCAGTACTGGAAAGACTTTAGAGCTTACTTCAGAACTTAAGGTAGTTACAATCTGTTAACTGATATGGCTAACTACCCCCAATGCTTCATCTGATAAACAAGACACCAGATGATTCAACTTCTCAATATTAGTTAGAGAATTGTCACTGTGAACTAAGCTTTCAAAAAGGCACATACAATTTCTGTACTCCGAATGCTTGCCATTAAATTTTGGAAACGCATTTTCGGCATCTTCGTTCGCTGGCTCGAACTTGCGGAGCAATTATGTTTAACCTCTGTCTTTAGGTATAATGCCTTTGCGATGACACACAATTCTTCTAACTGCTCTCCTTCCAAAAGCTCTAATCTACACGATAACTCTACTCTGTCAGCAGTAGTTGCTTTGGTTTTTATTGCTAATTGCATACGACCGATATCAGCGCTCACTTTATCGTATCTTTGCAGACACAATGCGAGTTTTGCACTAGTTTTAGAACTCGGCAGTTTTTCGTTAAAGAATATATACCTTACTAAAAACAACGAAACATTATAAGCTACCCTCGCAGCGATACTACCTACACAAGTCAATTAACTGGTCTGAACTACTACACGCACACAACCTATGTGCTGTGTGCACAAACAGCTAGACTCTGTTTAATGTAAGCGTTAATGAATTGCAATCGGTAAGTATTTTGAAATGTCTCCCTTGTAAATAGATCCGAAATCTACGCAGGGCGTAAATAATACCAGAGTTTCCAGCTGAAAGCTGTGATACTCTGCCTGAGTCTCTGTATGTACTTCGCTTTGAAAAATATAATACGGGATGAAGTTTTCTGCCTTCTTTCCTTAGCATTACAACCGCACCAAAACCCAAAGCACTTGCATCGTAATGCAGCTCAACCTCATCTTTATGATTATAAATAGCTAAAACAGGTGTTTCTATCAGTTTTTTCTTCAGGTTCAAGAAATAGTCTAGCTCTCTTTGTTCAAAAGAAAATTCTTTGTCTTTCCTTAAAATGTCGTAAAGTGGTTTTGCTAACGTAAAAAGGGGAATTAACCTTATACGAGAGAGGGCCGTGTCACAAACGACCTCCTATTTCAGGCCATTATTTTCAAATTTGTCAACGAATGGATTAAGCGAATGCAACATAGGTGCTATGACTGCTGATTTTTCCATCAATTTCAATTCTTTCCTAAATGTAATGCTTTGTACTGTGCCGATTAATTTAAGGAACAAAATTTTTCTTTCTAATGCCGATACCACAATATTATCTGTTCTGAGCCGTTTGAAACCAAAACGAAGTATATATGCAACTATTCGAACTAGTTTAGCAAAGTTGCATTGACGATGTATCAACTCCACAAAACAAATTCGCGGAACTTCCGCTAGTGTGCTAACCGTCACATCTTTTTTATCTTCCGAAGTTTTCAGGGTCCACTCTATCTGGAACTGATGAAGTTGTGGAAATTGGTCTTTTCTTTCCATCAATAAACTTGGACCTTTAAACCATAACGAGCTCCTAATTTTGATTATATCAGTTCCTCTCGATACCAAATCAGCAGGGTTGGCGTCTGTTGGAACATGACGCCAAACAACACCATTTGACGTTTCCTTTATTTCAGCAACTCTGTTTGCCACAAATGAACCCAACGTGCCAGAATCACGCTTTAACCAATACAGGGTAACCTGTGACTCTGACCAGAAATGCACGCTGTCTATATTGAATTGTGCCATGGTTGGAGAGATTTGATGACACAGCTTGGCCAGCAAAAGTGCTGCACATAGCTCTAGTTGAGGTATGGTTTTGACATTAAGTGGAGCTACCCTAGATTTTGCCGTAAGTAACGTTATGCCAACGTCTTGGTTGTTGGCAGTTCGTACATATAAGTTAAGCAAGGCTATTTCTTGCTTGTGTTGCTACGGCTTCCGTAGCCGCGTACCTCACCTAGTATGTATATGGAGTGTGTCGTCGACTTGTTCTGTAGATAGGTTCCCCAAATTAAGTCAAGGGTTGGGTTAAAGAACCGTTTTCATTGGCTTTCTAATTAATTTTAACAATTGATGGTTAACCATATTAGAGATTTATTCGGATTACAATTGTGATTTTGAGAGCTTATGCTGCACGTCCAATGTGGCTGACAGTAGGCCAAGAGAAGAAAATGGATCACAGTAGGCGATCGAAAGAAAGAACTAGCGATGATTCCCAGGATATCGATTACAGATTAATATCTAGCAAATTAAGATTTAAGTAAATGTGATTGGCAAATTCAAGGGTTGCCAGATCTCCATAAATGCCTTCTAGCGTCGATACTGGTTCTCTCCAGAGTTCCGGCTCCAGTGCTGAATGCGGTGTTTGCATCCAGCGGGGGGAGCGCGTGTAAGAGCGGCGGTCAGTAGGGGAGGGGGGAAGATACTTAGAGAGAGTTCATAACTCCTCTCCCCTCAAGATCTGCGTCCCGCAGATTATAGGGCTTTGGGTGCCCTGCCAGCGTCTAACGTCTCCGGGTCCGGGGTGCTGTTTGTCACGACAGGGATGCCCTTGGTCGATGTCAGATTCCTCCATATGGTATAGAGAACCGCTCCGACAACCAAAGCGACCAATGCCTCCAGAAGGAAGGAAAAAGAAACCCTCTCGGATATCCCAAAAAGTGTCTCCTCAGGTTTTCCATGTTGAAGTCGTTCACGTAGTGGAGCGAAGGCACGTACCCGGTGGCGGTGACTGTAGTCAGTACCGCTGGCATAACCATGAAGTGGCTCGATGAGTATCTCGTATAGGTTCTTCCAGCCACACTAATTGTCACATTAGCGAACTTAACTATGTAGGTTCCAGCGTTTATCCGCACTTGTTGGTCGGCCGATTTTACGACATTTTCCTAGGCATGAAGAATTCGTCCTGAATGAAA
>JAEIFQ010000895.1:0-104465 GCA_018904025.1 Zaprionus vittiger
CAATCAAATACAACCCTCAGTTCTCTTATCGATCAAATCTTAAATAAACTTCAATAAGGCGCTCTTTTAAAACAACATCTCCTTCTCCGACACGGCCATTCTGATACAATTACACGCCCTCGTGTATGTACAACACGCAATTATAAATCAGAAATTCACACTGTATTTAAGTTCTAGTATTAATTTAAATGTAACAATCAACATAGTAATTTCTATTCATTAACAATCTTGTTTTTTTTTCAGTATCAAAAACTTCTTCTTCTTACTAATACATTTTATCATATTCCAACTTTAATCTTTTCTTCAAACAACTCATTTAATTTCTTCATTTTTTAACTTAAATACTGTTTTGACTTTCATATTTCTTCAAATAACTCTTTTAATTCTTTTTTTCTATATTTCAACTTAAATACTGTTTTAACTCACATAGTTCAAACTTTAAAATTTCTTCAAATAACTCTTTAATTTTCATATTCATCAGTTAAATCCATTTCATATTTCTCTTTTTTTTTTTTTTTTTTTTTTTCAGATAACAACATTGTCAAAATACCACTCTAGGGTCAGGTGCCGCCACGTAGCAATCGACAACCGTGTCTCTCAATATTTTCCCCTCCGCCAATCTACTGTCTATTTTTTTAACAGCTTCCATTACTGTCTTTTTACGCTCTCCAACCGTCTCTTTCAACGGCTTCACTACCGTCTTTTCACTCAGTACACTCTTCAACATCACACTTTTTTCAACAGCTTCGCTACTGTCTTTTTCAACAGTTTCACTACTGTCTTTTTCAACAGCTTCACTACTGTCTTTTCATCAGCTTCACTACCGTCCCTTTCAACGGTTTCATCTGGCGTGTTAACCTCGACTTCAAGCTCGCTTGGCACCTGCCCATTTGGCAATTTTCTTAATTTTGCTTGCATATTTATACCGTCTGCTACTTTTCATACTCTTTAATGTATATCTGTCGTTCTCCAATACCCCAGCAATCTCGAAAGGCCTCCTATATTTAGGATCCAGTTTAGTCTGGTTTCTTTCGCTGTTATTTAAGGAGCACAAAATCTCCAACACTAAATTTTACTATTTTAGCCCTGCCTTTATCAAACCTATTTTTCTCACATTTTCCTGATTTTTCAATATTCTCTAAAGCTTGTGTTCTTATCTCATCTAAATTAATTTCTGTTTCTGAATCATGCGAATGGGGACAAGGCCCAAAGGACGAGCAACCTTTCCCATTAATAATTCTAAAGGACTTGCTTTTGGTTATCTTATTAGCAGTACAATTAATGGCTAATTGTACGTCACCCAGTGCCTCTTGCCACGATCGAGAACCTGTTTCAACAGCTGTTAGTAAGTTTTTCAAAGTGCTCATAACCCTCTCAACCTGACCATTACCACGGCTTGCTGCAGTTGCAATTAAATGCAGTTTTATCTTTTGTGAAGAGCAAAACTCAACAAACTTGCACCTGTGAAACTCCTTCCCTGATCAGCCACAATACGAATAGGGACTCCGAACAAGGAAATTGAAGATTTTAACGCCATTACACAAGTTTCCGCACTCAATGTGAAAGTGTGATAGAGATAGACATACTTGGTAAATGCATCTATTTGTACTATAATATATTCTTTACGATCGCTTTTACCACTAAGCTTGCCTGTAATGTCGATATGAATAGTATGCCATGGAATGCTGACTTTAGGGATAGGATGTAATTCCATTTGTACTTTCCCAGAAGATGATTTGGAAACTCTGCATGTTATGCAATTTTCAACAAATTCGAACGTATTTGGCCATGCCCTCAAACCAATAGTAATCGTATACTTTATCAAGCGTTTTCTCCCAGCCCAGATGCATTATGGATTCATGTACCTGGTTAATAACAGACCATCTAAATCCACGAGGCACTACTGGCGAAGAAAGGGTCTTGCCATTTCTTTTGTACAACTCTATACAGAACTCCAACTCTCAAATCATATGTCTTAGACAAATCCAATGGAAATTCATCATTGTTCAACTTGGAAATGATTTCTACAATATCTTGATCTTTCTGTTGCTCTGCACGAATCCAATCTTCAGATACTTCGGTTAATTCGATTCGTTTTTCAACAACTTTTGCATATTCAAGGAGTTTTTTGAGGAAGTGGATTTCTGGAAAAGAAATCAGCATGGGCCATACGCTTGCCTCTCTATACTGTATATCAAAATCGAATGTCTGTAAATAAGCCCACCAGCGGTAGACTCTGGGCAACAACTCAATCTTATTTCGTGACGATTTTAATGAATTACAATCAGTGAATATTACAAACTTTTCTACCATGTAAGTAGTGTCGAAAATGCTTAACAGCATTAACCACAGCAAGTGTTTCCAATTCATATGAGGTATATTTAGATTCACAAGAACTTGTTGTCTTACTGTAGTATTCCACTACATACGGTTTATTTTCAATTCTATGCAAGAGTATAGCACCATATCCGATTGCACTTGCATCGGTGTGCAATTCAATCGGATACTGTGGGTCAAAGATAATCAAGACCGGCCTATTTGTAAGAATGTAAATAATTTTCTTACGAATCTCCTCATGATCTATATTCCACTCAAACTTATTTTTCTCTGAAGTAAGAAAAATATAGAGGCTTCATTAACTGTGAAAATCCGGGAACAAACTGTCGGAAGTACGATGCTAAACCAATAAACTGTCTTAATGTTGTTACGGACCTAGGAGGTGGTAGAGCATACAGGGATTCTATTTTACGCGAATTTGGACTGATCTCACCCGCTCGCACTTCAAATCCTAAATATTGGACAGAAGTCCTTAAGAAGAAGCATTTTTCAGCATTGAATGAAAACCCAGCCTTTCGCAAAATATCCAAAACAATCTTAAGCCTCTCAAGTGCAGATTCTTTAGTTGGAGCTATAATCATTATGTCATCCATGTAAACAATGACATACGAATAAGCGATTTCCCCTAATGCCTTCATGACTGCTCTTTGAAAGACTGATGGTGCATTCTTGAGTCCAAATGGCATCGACAGAAACTGTACTGACCGTCAGGTGTGACGAATGCCGTATATTCGACAGAGTTCGGATGCATAGGCACTTGATAATAACCACTTGCCATGTCCAAACAGGTAAAGAACTTTGCGCCTCGCAACCTGGCTATCTGATCAGCTATTAATGGTAACGGAAACTTGTCGGCGACTGTATTTGAATTTAATTCTCTATAATCCACACAAAGCCTGGCTGATCCATTCTTCTTTTTCACCAATAAAACAGGGCTCGCAAAAGGGGAGTTACTTGGTTTAATAACTTTGCTCTCTAATAATTCTTGAACTTTGTTTCGGACTACATCTCTCTCACTGGGACTCAATCTATATGGTCTTCTGTACAGTTTTAGTCTCATCAATCAATCGAATTATCATTTCACCTGAATTGACACGAGTGTGAGGCGTTCCATTATAAACGAATCTGCGTAGGATTTTAACAATGTTATTACTTCATTTTTATCTTCACCATATACATCGCTTTCTATTTTATCAAGTGAGTTGTCTACTAATGTAGAGCACGTATTTACAGTTTTTGTTTTACAGTCTTTCGATTTAATTATTTCAACTCCCTCACAAGACACTACTGCAGCGTATCCCTGAGCTAACACTTCTCGTCCCAATACAATATTATTTGACATACAGTCATCTGGTATTACATGAAATATTACATTTAGACTATTTCCATTAATAAGGATATTATTATCAATTTGCATTGTGCTACAAACATTACCTTTTCCGATACCTTTCAAGCTTACAACATTATTTATTTTTTTTTCCACTTAGCTTGTTAGAGAAACTTTCTTTAACTAATGAGCACTCCGCTCCAGAATCGAAAATAATTGGAAAGTTCTCACCTCGTAACATCATACTTGTCTTCGGCTCATCCACCACGCACAGCTCAGCCCTCTTTTCGTTACGCCATCCAGCTCCTCCAGTTGTCATGTTTTTCGGGCATTGTGAAGCTATATGACCTTGCTCCCTGACAACGATAGCAAGTTATATTGCCCTTAGAATGTTGTTGAAATGATTGGCTTCCTCGTTGATCCTGCCTCGGCATACCAGTGCTCTGTTTTCGGTTTCTGCAATCATTCATTTTGTGCCCCATCTACCACAAAGATGGCACTTGATTGAAGCAAACTTGGGTCGCTTTGCTCCAGATTCCTCATTCCCAAAATGATGTGTACGCTTGTCAAACGAAAATACCTGCAACTCAGCCTGCAAGTCGCGCCTGTTGTCGATATCAGCAGTGTATGTAATTCTCTGCAATCGACGATCAAAGTTGGCCAAATGTCCCAAAACCACAGATACAGCAATCTTTTCAGTGTCCAAGTCCTTCCATTTGCCAAGTAGCGACGTCACCATGCGACTAGCATATATCGCAAGGCATTCACCGTTGCTAGGGCGACTGTTTAGTAGTTGCAAAAACATGGCGGCTAACGTCTCAGTATTTCCATAACGCTGTTGAAATAATTGCTTAAATTCCAGCCAGGTCACACCTGCATAGCACACTTGAGATAGCCATTGGGATGCGCTTCCTTCCAGCGATTTAGTCAATGCCAATATTAAAGCACTGCCTTCCAGTGGTTTCTCACTTAAAACAATGTCAACTGTCGCACACCATTGAGTAGCGTCAGCGCCTGGAATGTCGGCGTTAAATTTTGGCAAACTTACGACTCCATTTTGTGTCGGCTCGCGTCCCGACGCTTGCAAAGTCTTTGCCAATTCTAAGAAACTTTGGCTTTGGTGTTCCATCAAAATGCGCAGTTGATCTTCCATGTCTCGTTGACGCGAGTTGGATCCCACTTCTGATGACGGAGACTTATTTATTTCTTCTTCCATAGTTTATCGTCGATTTGATTTGTGTAGTGAGTCCCTTTTTTTATTGCATATTCTTGTTGTTCTCCCACGTGTTACTCTTCTTTCTTCTTTCCACGCGTAACAACTCTCTGGCAACTCTACTAGGGCCACACTCGATCTTAATATCTATCAAGATTTCACAATCAAATACAACCCTAGTTCTCTTATCGATAAATCTTAAATAAACTTCAATAAGGCGCTCTTTTTAAAACAACATCTCCTTCTCCGACATATAAATATATTAAATGCAATCTTATCTTCTCAACCTAGTATCAAATTTCAGCTTTTAAAAGCAACAACGGATAAACCATATATATTTATTATTAATAATACAAACGTGCGCTACTCTAATACACTACACTACACAATATTACAAATATATATGTGTATGAAGACGTTGCGTAGAACATAACGAGATGTACATACATACGGTGTGTCAGTTGAATGTATGGTAACTGTTCCAAAAAAAGGCCTAAAGAGCACTAAATAATAAAAACAAATCGAGATACAGATATATATATATGAACTGCGAACTGCGCGGATTGGATAGTCATATCGTGTTATTGCATATAAATACGTACATATATATATATATATAAAAAACAGAAAATAATAATAAAAACAAAACCATATGGTAAATTTGGTTAATTAAAATAATGAATTTATCTTTGATGTTTGCAAACATTAACAAAATTAATTTAAGAATTTTGTGAATGAAATATGAAAATAAAGTTTATGAACTTCTCATATTATATTACTCTTTTTATACATATTTATTTGATTGTATTTTATTATGGTTGCTTTGCCAGTGGATAAATGCATGTCCATTGATCCAGTCCCATTTATTCAAATGCAAACCAGGAGAGGTGAAAATAATAATAAAATAATACTACTACCACCACTACACATGTTTACTAGATTAGTTGTCGTAATTTAGTATTTTTTTTTTTTAAATTTCCAATTTAATCGATTCTCAAAAAATAAATCCTTGCATCAGAGAAAATTAAAAACCTCGCACTCACGTAGTTCTGTCTGTTCAGTCAGTGTGCTGTCTGTCTGTTTGTGCTGTGTGTCTGCCTGTTTTTGTTATTAAAATTGAAAAGTATGTACAGTGTGTCAAGTAATTCTTTGAAAAACGTGCCTTACAAATTTATTATTTTTTTTTAATAATTATAAGTGTAAAATATAATGTTTTCATAATTTACTTTACTATATTAATATTTGTAATATTATGAATGAGTATAATAATTATTAATAATTAATATAGTTTTAAGTCACTAATTGCAAAGAATTACTTGACACGCTGTATGTATGTATCAGGTCACTCAATAAGTCCCTGGACTGACATTTAAAGGTGCCACTGAACAAAAAACCAATACCGCCATTTGATAGAGCTTTTTATAAGATATCTACCAAAATTTCATGACAATCGATTGGAACGTTTTTATTTTACAGCTTTTATTGTGCAACAACTTTGTTAATTTTGTGAAGTATGGAAAAAGTGAATTTCGTATTTTGATTAAGCACTGCTATTTGGCAGAAAAAAGTACGACCGAAGCCAAACTTGGCTTGATAAGCATTACCCGGGCTCTGCAGCGTCGACCATCAATCGTTTGCAGCTGGGATAATGAGTTTAAATTCGGTCGTACGAGCACAACAGACGTTAAAGGTTCAAGACTCCCAAAAACGGCAGTTTGTCTAGAAAATGTGATTAAAGTTCGTAAAATCATTTTGGGGGACCGTCAGTTGAACTTGTTGGAGATAGCTGAAGCCCTGAAGATATCCGAAGGTAGTTTGTTTACTATTTTACACAATTATTTGCATATGAAAAAGTTGTTGGCAAAATGGCTGCCGCGCACAACACAATGCACCATGTCACAAATTAATGGCAACAATGATCAAATTGAATGAGCTACGCTTCGAATTGCACCCGCAACCGGCATATTCGCTAGATTTGGCCCCCAGCGACTATTGGCTCTTAGCAGATATCAAAACAATGCTCCAGGGAAACAGATGCACGTCCATAGTCCATTAAGTCAAAAAATAAATAGTTTTTTAAACATTGAATCGCAAAAGTTAGAGAAATGTTGGAATGATTGTTTGACCTTAGATAATGAATATGTTGATGAGTAAATTTTTATTTGGTTAAAAAAATGTGTTTCTCTATGAGAGTCCGGAAACTTATTGAGTCACCTGTTATAATCACATAAATGAAACTACTTCTGACTGCATACTTGTTAATATATAGGTATATTTATTGATATTATTAACAAACTAAGAAATACTGCTTTCAATTTCCATATACCAAACTATACAAAAAAGATAATTTAAACATGTTTAGTATTTGTTCTCCGATTGGATTGCAATTTGAAGAATAAAACCATATTTTAGGCTTATTATTTGGTATACATCGGAACTTATCGGAAGCTATATATCCTAAACAGTTGTTCTATGGAATTTTGAATAAAAAAAAATACATCTTGTCAAAATACAATTTTTAATGAGATCCGTTCATTTCTAATTTCATAACAGGACTTAGGCTTACGAGAGCAAGTTACATTTTTTCATTTTTAATATTTATATTGAAACAAAACAGAAGTTTCTCTACTGTTGCCGGTTTTCATGCGCAAAGTCGGTAGGAGATTATTTTCCCTGCCTTGCTGAAAGTCCACTTGGACTCGCAATACGAAGCAGGGATGCACAAATATTTTTTTGATATAAGGCCCAATGCTTCCTTTGGGGGACCTAAAAACTAAATGATAAATATCGTAGAACAATTATTTTTTTGCAATGTGTCTTTTTTTTGCGCAATTATTTCGAACAAATCTATCGATGCAGACCGTATTCCATCGATACAAATTTTAATTTTAAATACCTAGATTATATCGATAGTGCCACCGATTTTTCTCATGCTCTATTTAAATCACTAAAATACTAAACCGATATATACTGAACTCTTATCGACATATAAAACTAAGGTGTTGCTCATCTTCAAAATACACATTCGGGAGGCATCGCGCGCAACTATTCTAAAATCACTTCAAATGAAGTTTTTAAACATCGATGTTCGATGTTCAACTGAGAATTTAATATGGGAAATCAGGATTTTTCGAAGGCTATATCTTCTAAATTAAGCCGAAAACAAAAAATTATTACTTAGTATTTTTGTCTTATCTCGTCGAGATTTATAAAGATCAATCGTCAGATCTTGACGCAGCGGGCACTGCGATCTCCGCTTTTGATTTATTAATTTTATATATAAATTAACAGCTAGCGCTCTGAGAAACTTCGATACATCGATGTATGTAAACATCGATGTATTTTCAGCTCTACTTTGATGCAATGCTTTTATGATTCATCTTGACACGCATACTGTGCCGAAATATGATCAGGCAAGAATGCCACGAAGAGCATTGCACTTCAATTGCGGCGTCAGCAATTTAGACATACGCAACCGCGCTCCCTTTATACGTCTATAAGGCTCTATCACTAAGCAATGAACACATAGAGACCTCAAACAGCGTCAAAGCGGTTTGAGGCTGATTTTTCGAACCAGCCACCCCAGAGAGAAGAAGCAGAACAGAAGCAAACGCTCGACCGGGGTAGCTCGAGTGCATAGCATCTAAACTGCTTCAGTCGCACAACAACAGCGGAACGATAAGCATGCGTGTACTTCTTTGCGCTGTGCGATCGTTTCCATGTGTGCGTGTATGTATGCACAAGCTCGCATATGAATGTATGCGTTGCTTGTAAAGTTTGTCAACAGGCAAATGCTTCGCCCAGCGCACTGGCAACCTAAAGTCAATATTGTGTTTCGGCGTCGAGAGCCTAGAGACTGAGCAGCAAATGAGACAATAAACAATAAACAATAAACAATAAACAATAAACAATAAACAATAAACAATAAACAATAAACAATAAACAATAAACAATAAACAATAAACAATAAACAATAAACAATAAACAATAAACAATAAACAATAAACAATAAACAATAAACAATAAACAATAAACAATAAACAATAAACAATAAACAATAAACAATAAACAATAAACAATAAACAATAAACAATAAACAATAAACAATAAACAATAAACAATAAACAATAAACAATAAACAATAAACAATAAACAATAAACAATAAACAATAAACAATAAACAATAAACAATAAACAATAAACAATAAACAATAAACAATAAACAATAAACAATAAACAATAAACAATAAACAATAAACAATAAACAATAAACAATAAACTCTCAACTGTTGAGTCTCAACTGTTGACTCTCAACATGTTGAGTCTCAACTGTTGACTCTCAACATGTTGAGTCTCAACTGTTGACTCTCAACATGTTGAGTCTCGACTGTTGACTCTCAACATGTTGACTCTCAACATGTTGAGTCTCAACTGTTGAGAGTCAACAGTTTAGACTCAACATGTTGAGACTCAACATGTTGAGAGTCAACATGTTGAGAGTCAACAGTTGAGACTCAACATGTTGAGAGTCAACAGTTGAGACTCAACTGTTGACTCTCAACATGTTGACTCTCAACATGTTGAGTCTCAACTGTTGAGTCTCAACTGTTGACTCTCAACATGTTGAGTCTCAACTGTTGACTCTCAACATGTTGACTCTCAACATGTTGAGTCTAAACTGTTGAGTCTCAACTGTTGACTCTCAACATGTTGAGTCTTAACTGTTGACTCTTAACATGTTGACTCTCAACATGTTGAGTCTCAACATGTTGAGTCTCAACATGTTGAGTCTCAACATGTTGAGTCTCAACTGTTGACGCTCAACATGTTGAGTCTCAACTGTTGACTCTCAACATGTTGAGTCTCAGCTGTTGACTCTCAACATGTTGACTCTCCTAGATCCTAGATCCGCCACTGGTTGAGACTGGTTGATGTGTGACCATCTTTGATGTGTGACCAGGTTTGCAGTGTTCTCTAACCGCCAGTCAGCTGTCTTTGTTTACAATTTTAATTTTCAAATTTAACAACGTTGTTTATACTCTGTACTCAATGTATATATATACAAGTATATCTTAGCTTGGGATCACTAGCTGAGTCGATTGGCCCATGTCTGTCCGGATGTCTGTGTGAACACAGATCAATAAACACACAAGTTAACACCAACAGTTTTGTCTCAGCTAACAAGGGAGGCAGGCTAGCGCAAACCACAAGCGCCATCTGTCGAGAATAATTTGAAAGCATGCAAGCACGAGAACTATCATTTTTTAATGAAATAAATATTTTATATTTTACTCAAAGCTGTGCTGTGAAAGTATTTCTGGATGTAAGGACTTCCCCTATCCCAATGGCAGGACTCAAGTATTGCCAAACAGTATTAAATGCATTATCAAATTGGATCCAATTTGAATACCAATCAAATGTTGCTTACACAAATGTTGGGCCACATTTTAAGATGATTTTTGTGATGCTCGTAGCCTTTAACCTAATATGCTCGTCACAGCCAATATTATTCGAAGAACAGAACCAGAATCTGGCTCCTTATGGTAGCTCAGAAAGCCCACCCAAGCGAACCGCTGCCTACAAATCATTGTTAAGCAATGGCTCCGTTGCGGTCAACGGGTATTTGGATAATATGGATATTTTAGAGCGCAGTGTGGCTGCTGTGCTAATTAAAGTCGCCTATGGGACAACATCGACAACTAAACGAAGCATCCCTGACAACAGCTATATATTGGGACTGACAACGGTCGCGACTCCTCTCTTAACCACTCTCAGGTAAGTAATAATTGAAATACATATATATACACATATATATAGTATATATATATAAATATATAATATATATTGACCTGACCGTCGTTAGCAAATATACATCGAAGAAATGAAGGGCTGAATTGAAGATGATTTTATTCTATAGGGAAATAATACAGTTTGCAAGTTATTTCAAGACTTTAACCATAAATCTAGTCCTAAGTGTGCATACCGCAGTTTCTCTTCCCTCACTCTTGGAACTGATCTGACGCGCCAAGCATAGCTTAATGCTTAGTTAAATCGGTGTGACCAATTACAACAACGATAAAAACGCATACAGTAAAATACTAAATCTAAGTCACCCTCTATCGGCGACAAATTACTTAACTAACTATCGATAGCCAACTTATCCGTTCCGCGACAATACCCATTTTTGACCATTTTCAATGGTCGAAGGATATAATTGCTGCATCTCGTTCTGGTTTTCATCTTAATCTATCCTTTGAGAATGGTCTAAAACGGGTTTACTAACTTTGTGAAAATGTATCCGAATGTCCGTCCGTTTAGTCATGTTTTTTATTGAATTTTAAAAGCAATCGGACCAAGAGGGCGCTATTACTATTTATGTATATACAATATACATAAGTCATTGCAAAGATAGAGCCACTAAGCAATGAACACATAGAGACCTCAAACAGCGTCAAAGCGGTTTGAGGCTGATTTTTCGAACCAGCCACCCCAGAGAGAAGAAGCAAACGCTCGACCGGGGTAGCTCGAGTGCATAGCATCTAAACTGCTTCAGTCGCACAACAACAGCGGAACGATAAGCATGCGCGTACTTCTTTGCGCTGTGCGATCGTTTCCATGTGTGCGTGTATGTATGCACAAGCTCGCATATGAATGTATGCGTTGCTTGTAAAGTTTGTCAACAGGCAAATGCTTCGCCCAGCGCACTGGCAACCTAAAGTCAATATTGTGTTTCGGCGTCGAGAGCCTAGAGACTGAGCAGCAAATGAGACAATAAACAATAAACAATAAACAATAAACAATAAACAATAAACAATAAACAATAAACAATAAACAATAAACAATAAACAATAAACAATAAACAATAAACAATAAACAATAAACAATAAACAATAAACAATAAACAATAAACAATAAACAATAAACAATAAACAATAAACAATAAACAATAAACAATAAACAATAAACAATAAACAATAAACAATAAACAATAAACAATAAACAATAAACAATAAACAATAAACAATAAACAATAAACAATAAACAATAAACAATAAACAATAAACAATAAACAATAAACAATAAACAATAAACAATAAACAATAAACAATAAACAATAAACAATAAACAATAAACAATAAACAATAAACAATAAACAATAAACAATAAACAATAAACAATAAACAATAAACAATAAACAATAAACAATAAACAATAAACAATAAACAATAAACAATAAACAATAAACAATAAACAATAAACAATAAACAATAAACAATAAACAATAAACAATAAACAATAAACAATAAACAATAAACAATAAACAATAAACAATAAACAATAAACAATAAACAATAAACAATAAACAATAAACAATAAACAATAAACAATAAACAATAAACAATAAACAATAAACAATAAACAATAAACAATAAACAATAAACAATAAACAATAAACAATAAACAATAAACAATAAACAATAAACAATAAACAATAAACAATAAACAATAAACAATAAACAATAAACAATAAACAATAAACAATAAACAATAAACAATAAACAATAAACAATAAACAATAAACAATAAACAATAAACAATAAACAATAAACAATAAACAATAAACAATAAACAATAAACAATAAACAATAAACAATAAACAATAAACAATAAACAATAAACAATAAACAATAAACAATAAACAATAAACAATAAACAATAAACAATAAACAATAAACAATAAACAATAAACTCTCAACATGTTGAGTCTCAACTGTTGAGTCTCAACATGTTGAGTCTCAACTGTTGAGTCTCAACTGTTGAGTCTCAACATGTTGACTCTCCTAGATCCTAGATCCGCCACTGGTTGAGACCCAACATGTTGAGAGTCAACAGTTAAGGCTCAACAGTTGAGATACATGTTGCACGCCAACTGTTGAATCTCAACATGTTGAGTCTCAACTGTTGACTCTCAACATGTTGAGTCTCAACTGTTGACTCTCAACATGTTGAGTCTCAACTGTTGACTCTCAACATGTTGAGTCTCAACTGTTGACTCTCAACATGTTGAGTCTCAACTGTTGACTCTCAACATGTTGAGTCTCAACTGTTGACTCTCAACATGTTGAGTCTCAACTGTTGACTCTCAACATGTTGACTCTCAACATGTTGACTCTCAACATGTTGAGTCTCAACATGTTGAGAACACCTGATACAAATGTTGACTCAACGTGTTGTGCGTGTGACATGTGCCTGAACATGTTCGAAGCAACATTGGGCCTGAACATGTTTGGTCTCAACATGTGGCGTGCAACATGTATCTCAACTGTTGAGCCTTAACTGTTGACTCTCAACATGTTGGGTCTCAACCAGTGGCGGATCTAGGATCTAGGAGAGTCAACATGTTGAGAGTCAACAGTTGAGACTCAACAGTTGAGACTCAACATGTTGAGAGTCAACAGTTGAGACTCAACATGTTGAGAGTCAACAGTTGAGACTCAACATGTTGAGAGTCAACAGTTGAGACTCAACATGTTGAGATTCAACAGTTGGCGTGCAACATGTATCTCAACTGTTGAGCCTTAACTGTTGACTCTCAACATGTTGGGTCTCAACCAGTGGCGGATCTAGGATCTAGGAGAGTCAACATGGGATTGAGACCCAACCTGAGACTCAACAGTTGAGACTCCAACATGTTGAGACTCAACAGTTGAGACTCAACATGTTGAGAGTTTATTGTTTATTGTTTATTGTTTATTGTTTATTGTTTATTGTTTATTGTTTATTGTTTATTGTTTATTGTTTATTGTTTATTGTTTATTGTTTATTGTTTATTGTTTATTGTTTATTGTTTATTGTTTATTGTTTATTGTTTATTGTTTATTGTTTATTGTTTATTGTTTATTGTTTATTGTTTATTGTTTATTGTTTATTGTTTATTGTTTATTGTTTATTGTTTATTGTTTATTGTTTATTGTTTATTGTTTATTGTTTATTTTTATTGTTTATTGTTTATTGTTTATTGTTTATTGTTTATTGTTTATTGTTTATTGTTTTTATTGTTTATTGTTTATTGTTTATTGTTTATTGTTTATTGTTTATTGTTTATTTGTTTATTGTTTATTGTTTATTGTTTATTGTTTATTGTTTATTGTTTATTGTTTATTGTTTATTGTTTATTGTTTATTGTTTATTGTTTATTGTTTATTGTTTATTGTTTATTGTTTATTGTTTATTGTTTATTGTTTATTGTTTATTGTTTATTGTTTATTGTTTATTGTTTATTGTTTATTGTTTATTGTTTATTGTTTATTGTTTATTGTTTATTGTTTATTGTTTATTGTTTATTGTTTATTGTTTATTGTTTATTGTTTATTGTTTATTGTTTATTGTTTATTGTTTATTGTTTATTGTTTATTGTCTCATTTGCTGCTCAGTCTCTAGGCTCTCGACGCCGAAAAACACAATATTGACTTTAGGTTGCCAGTGCGCTGGGCGAAGCATTTGCCTGTTGACAAACTTTACAAGCAACGCATACATTCATATGCGAGCTTGTGCATACATACACGCACACATGGAAACGATCGCACAGCGCAAAGAAGTACGCGCATGCTTATCGTTCCGCTGTTGTTGTGCGACTGAAGCAGTTTAGATGCTATGCACTCGAGCTACCCCGGTCGAGCGTTTGCTTCTTCTCTCTGGGGTGGCTGGTTCGAAAAATCAGCCTCAAACCGCTTTGACGCTGTTTGAGGTCTCTATGTGTTCATTGCTTAGTGATATTAGGTTAAAGGCTACGAGCATCACAAAAATCATCTTAAAATGTGGCCCAACATTTGTGTAAGCAACATTTGATTGGTATTCAAATTGGATCCAATTTGATAATGCATTTAATACTGTTTGGCAATACTTGAGTCCTGCCATTGGGATAGGGGAAGTCCTTACATCCAGAAATACTCTCACAGCACAGCTTTGAGTAAAATATAAAATATTTATTTCATTAAAAAATGATAGTTCTCGTGCTTGCATGCTTTCAAATTATTCTCGACAGATGGCGCTTGTGGTTTGCGCTAGCCTGCCTCCCTTGTTAGCTGAGACAAAACTGTTGGTGTTAACTTGTGTGTTTATTGATCTGTGTTCACACAGACATCCGGACAGACATGGGCCAATCGACTCGGCTAGTGATCCTAAGCTAAGATATACTTGTATATATATACATTGAGTACAGAGTATAAACAACGTTGTTAAATTTGAAAATTAAAATTGTAAACAAAGACAGCTGACTGGCGGTTAGAGAACACTGCAAACCTGGTCACACATCAAAGATGGTCACACATCAACCAGTCTCAACCAGTGGCGGATCTAGGATCTAGGAGAGTCAACATGTTGAGAGTCAACATGTTGAGTCTCAACATGTTGAGAGTCAACAGTTGAGACTCAACAGTTGAGACTCAACAGTTGAGACTCAACATGTTGAGACTCAACATGTTGAGAGTCAACATGTTGAGAGTCAACATGTTGAGAGTCAACATGTTGAGAGTCAACATGTTGAGAGTCAACAGTTGAGACTTAACATGTTGAGAGTCAACAGTTGAGACTCAACATGTTGGGAGTCAACAGTTGAGACTCAACATGTTGAGAGTCAACAGTTGAGACTCAACATGTTGAGAGTCAACAGTTGAGACTCAACATGTTGAGAGTCAACAGTTGAGACTCAACATGTTGAGAGTCAACAGTTGAGACTCAACATGTTGAGAGTCCACAGTTGAGACTCAACATGTTGAGGTTCAACAGTTGGCGTGCAACATGTATCTCAACTGTTGAGCCTTAACTGTTGACTCTCAACATGTTGGGTCTCAACCAGTGGCGGATCTAGGATCTAGGAGAGTCAACATGTTGAGACTCAACAGTTGAGACTCAACAGTTGAGACTCAACATGTTGAGAGTTTATTGTTTATTGTTTATTGTTTATTGTTTATTGTTTATTGTTTATTGTTTATTGATTATTGTTTATTGTTTATTGTTTATTGTTTATTGTTTATTGTTTATTGTTTATTGTTTATTGTTTATTGTTTATTGTTTATTGTTTATTGTTTATTGTTTATTGTTTATTGTTTATTGTTTATTGTTTATTGTTTATTGTTTATTGTTTATTGTTTATTGTTTATTGTTTATTGTTTATTGTTTATTGTTTATTGTTTATTGTTTATTGTTTATTGTTTATTGTTTATTGTTTATTGTTTATTGTTTATTGTTTATTGTTTATTGTTTATTGTTTATTGTTTATTGTTTATTGTTTATTGTTTATTGTTTATTGTTTATTGTTTATTGTTTATTGTTTATTGTTTATTGTTTATTGTTTATTGTTTATTGTTTATTGTTTATTGTTTATTGTTTATTGTTTATTGTTTATTGTTTATTGTTTATTGTTTATTGTTTATTGTTTATTGTTTATTGTTTATTGTTTATTGTTTATTGTTTATTGTTTATTGTTTATTGTTTATTGTTTATTGTTTATTGTTTATTGTTTATTGTTTATTGTTTATTGTTTATTGTTTATTGTTTATTGTTTATTGTTTATTGTTTATTGTTTATTGTTTATTGTTTATTGTTTATTGTTTATTGTTTATTGTTTATTGTTTATTGTTTATTGTTTATTGTTTATTGTTTATTGTTTATTGTTTATTGTTTATTGTTTATTGTTTATTGTTTATTGTTTATTGTTTATTGTTTATTGTTTATTGTTTATTGTCTCATTTGCTGCTCAGTCTCTAGGCTCTCGACGCCGAAACACAATATTGACTTTAGGTTGCGGCAACGCATACATTCATATGCGAGCTTGTGCATACATACACGCACACATGGAAACGATCGCACAGCGCAAAGAAGTACGCGCATGCTTATCGTTCCGCTGTTGTTGTGCGACTGAAGCAGTTTAGATGCTATGCCCCCCGACCCCCCCCGTCGGGGGTTTTCTTTCCTCTTGGGGGGGTTGGTTGGTAAAAAAACCCCCACCAACCCCTTTGCGGGTTTTTGGGGGTTTTTTTTTTTTTTTTGTTTAGTGGCTCCTTTTTTTGAAATAACTTATATATTTTATATAAAAAAAAAAAAAAAAAGCCCTCTTCGTCCGATTGCTTTTAAAATTCAATAAAAAACATGACTAAACGGACGGACATTCGGATACATTTTCACAAAGTTAGTATACCCGTTTTAGACCATTCTCAAAGGATAGATTAAGATAAAAACCAGAACGAGATGCATTAATTATATCCTTCGACCATTGAAAATGGTCAAAAATGGGTATTGTCGCGGAACGGATAAGTTGGCTATCGATAGTTAGTTAAGTAATTTGTCACCGATAGAGGGTGACTTAGATTTAGTATTTTACTGTATGCGTTTTTATCGTTGTTGTAATTGGTCACACCGATTAAACTAAGAATTAAGCTATGCTTGGCGCGTCAGATCAGTTCGTCTGGCGATATCCAAGAGTGAAGGGAGAGAAACTGTGGTATGTAGACTTTTGACTAGATTTAAGGTTAAAGCCTTGTAATAACTTGCAAACTGTATTATTTGCCTATAGAATAAAACCATCATCATTCAGCCCTTTATTTGTCTGATGTACATTTGCCAACGGCGGTCAATGAATGTTTAAGGCATTCCCTGGATATTGTCGGCGGCTCGACAAGTATACTAACATTGTGGAAATGTATGGAGCAGGCAGATGGAGGTATGGGAGACCCCATAAATTATGTATATTCTTGCTCACGATCACTAGCCGAGTCGATTTAGCTATGTCTGTGTGTCCTTCCGTCTGTTTATACGTCAGTAAAAAATTCTCCAAAATTTAGCAAGAAGTTATATGCATTTTATTTGAAATATTCAAAGCTTTGTACAATATATATTTAAGTTAAATTTATTTAAACACATTATCAGTTAATCAATTGGCTTTGAACAATCAACGTCCGGAGTTGCTGCGTCAGTTTATTAATAAGTTCTTCTTTGACTAATAGTAAACTTTCTAGGTAGCGCAGTTTATGGCTTATCGAGCAAATGTATTTGTCTTTCTTCTGGATTTCTAGAGCCAAATCTTCATATGCCGAATAGGGAACCTGCCTCTCTTTTCTCGTTGTCTGTCGTCTTTGCTCATTGATTTCCTTAAGTTTAACTTTATCTCGCTCAAGATGCATCAGATTAAGTAGTAGTAACTTTAATGCATTCATTTTCCCATGGGCTACATTTCGGAGTTCTGGATAAGTGAGACCGACTCCCATTCGTCGTAGCACCTTTAAGTTAAATGTCTCCCAATTGACGAGCTTAGAAAGGCTTCTATTGTCTGATGTAATGTAATTTCCCATATTCACTAATTTCGGACAGACGTTGCGTATGATCCGAGCTACGGTCGAAACATCGGTTAAAATATGACGACAGTTGCGTTTGTTTAATTGCAATCCCTTTTGGGTCAGCCAATCATCTAGCTCCAGTTGATCCATGGCGTTTAATTTTTGCGAGAATGACATAGTTACTACAATATATTACCTTCAATACAATACAATTAATTTTAATCAAATTTCGAAATACTTCTGACAGATCAAAATACAATAAGCAACTGACATGATTCATTTGTATGTACATATATAGTATAACAGAAATGAACGTTATTTTAATAAACACAAATACTTTCAACTATAACTAATATAAGCGTCGACTTATACACTAAATTAATGGTGAGAGATTGGCCCATTTTATTTGATTTTTTTGTTTTACTTATAATATTATTTTTTTGTATGAATGTAAATTATCTACGATTAATACAATTAATAGTTTAACAATTAATGAAACTCCCGGCGTGCCTTAATTTTGCAATACATTCCCTTAATGATTTGTAAATTAGTTATTATTATTTTTGCTGTTCCACCCAACAATCCGTGTTGGCGCTATTTAATCGAGCCTCTGCGCTAGCATTATTCAAATCACAATCGTCAATAAATTCAACGTGTGTAAACGGGAAATGTCCTTTACGTCCATTTAACTCGCCCTCCCATTGTCCATTTATGTTGGTTTTTGTCACTTTTATTATATCGCCCACTTCCAGTTTGAGCGCAGTTTTATCATATGCGTTTGGTACCCTTGACTGTTTAACACGTGCCCGCGCTGGAAGCTTACGCTGTGAACATTTAAATATCGGATAAAAATATGTAATAATCGAATATTAATTATTGCCGTCGTTTCTTACGTTCAGGTCGGTTTTTTTCAATGTATTATTAAACTGGCTGGATGAGACGGCAGGTAGCTCGCAGTTACCGCCAGACAAGTCGTTCGCGCGACAAAGGCTGTTGTTTATTGTGGGTCCATGATCCATTCCATTTTGTACTATACCATCATCATACTAGAAAACAGTAAACAGAAATCAAAAATTAAATGTATTATTTTTGTAAATGATGATATACACCTATGGCCAATTAAATAGATATGTATGTACCATGTCTTTTTAAATTGTCAGTATACAAGTTAGCACATTATACAAAGGTATGGGAAGTTTATTTAAGATTTAGCCCTAAGTTAGCCAGATTTAACAAGACATTTAAAACTAGGAGTAGCCATCCCTAGTCATGTGTTAGTTCTCGAAAACATGGTTACGAGATAAACTCTCGTTCAAGAAATCTTTAAATTTTTAAAGTTTTAATTTTAATTGTAATTCATAAACACTCGACTGCTATATCCGACTTTAAATAAATAAATAAAAAATAAATTTGATTGTTTTTATGTTTATCAAAAACAATATCAGCACAAAACAAATGAACTGGTTCATAGTAGAGTTGTTGTTTTGGGTTCGTTTCAGGGACTTAGTTCATTAGTTCATCTTTCGATCTATTGGTGTTCGTTGGACAAAATCTTATTCTTTCATTGCATTTTGCCTTTCTTCGCGCATGTTTACAACTGTTGATCGTTATTTTGAAAGTAAATGTTTTAAATAAAAGTGATTAAATGTGGTATTGAAAATATAATAATGTTAAATTTTTTTTAAATTTAAACTACAAATAAGAAACTGATTTTTAAAATAATGATCGACAGTTGTAAACATGCGCGTAGAATGCCAAGTCTAAAAAAATACCAAAAGAACAAAAGACCAATATACTAAAATCAGGGATTTTTTAGGGATTAGTTCATTTGTTCAGTTTGCGGATTAGTTCAAACGAATTTAGTCTGAACTAAACGGTACAACTCTAGTTCATAGTTACTAGGTCGTAAATGAAAAAGAACATTATTGAAATTGTTCTTCAATGTTTATGTAGCTTGTTGTTAACACTTACACGCTGCACATAGGGCACAGGGATTTGTCCCACTTGACCCACCGAATTTCGGGCAGTCCACCATTGATCCTCATCCTTTCGAATTACGGTTAGTACTTCGCCTCGTTGAAAGGGCAAGTCATCTTGATCCTGCCAAAATATAAAACACACATGTGATAATATTCAAATTTTGATTTGTAATAAACTTACACTTCCAACGAAATCAAATTTTCCAATAACTTTTTCGACTTTCTTATGTGCGGGTCGCTTTAGGGGGGTAGTGTCTAAGTAATGCAGCGTGTAAAAGGTTAAGAGCCTTGGAAGATTCTCGAACGACTGATCTCCGATGCGGTATACGATTTGGTCCTGTTGCTGCACTTTGTTAATAATGTAATTGCTCACTTTGGTGTCTTCTCTATATTAATTTAAAATCAAATCGATCACCAAGCAAGTGAATAACTATAACAGGGAACGCTCGATATTGATTACTATTATCATACTTGATCATCGCAATTCACAATTCACATTGTAAAAAGTGAATAACAATTCCCGTAATTTTATCGAGTGTCCACTTTATTTATTAAACTTACCTTACGCAAAGGACAAAGTCTCCTTCGATTGTGTTGCTGTCGCGTACTAGAAACACCCCGCGTTCCCGTTCATTCATTAGAACTTCGGTGGCATCTTGGCGGGACATCGAGCCGAAGTACCAACTAGCAGCCATTATAGAATGTTTTGTTGTCCAAATATAATATTTAATATGTATGCGCTTTTCAAATATTGTACTATATGTACATGTACATTTTCAAGTTAAATTTATATATAATTTTAAAATAAATTTCTAAGTAATTCCATGATACCCGGGTGGGATATCAGTAAATAGATACATGTAAAATACTTAGTATGTTGTCCTACCTGCTTCTGTCAGATACATCAAATGTATCCATGACTTATTGAAAATGACTTGTCTTCACACGTAAGGTAATTTACTATCAAAATAAGTAAATTTTTATATTTTTCTTTGTGTATTCTCGTTTTTCTTTTTAGGCATGTAGATAAAGCTTATCGATAATTATAATAAAACTATTCGATTTTTTTGTTATTCGTGAAAATACGATTTTTTTATTGGCTGTTACTATTAAAATGAACTAGAACAGAGTACGAACACTAAGCAATGTTCAATATACGAGGGCTTACTGATGCATAGACAGATGCTGAATATTCCCTTTGAGTTCTATCGATGTAGTGTGAACTAGCTCACAAACGAAATGAAATGCCTTTTAGATAATCGATAAGCAACAAAACCACTCTGCAATATATACGATGTATTGATTGATTTTACCATCTCTAGTGAATACGCCATTTTGTGTACAAGAGAAAATTTAAGAAAACACTTTTCGAGTGGAATTACTGTATAAATATAATTAAATAAAAAACATAATGCAAGTGTTCTTAAAAAATGATTGGTTATAGTGGCGTAGAATACGTACTAATTTGTGGCAACTTGAATAGTTATTACGAACTATCTGTGTATATATATGCACATAATGCTCATGTGCCTTCATAAGTATGTTTGCATATGCAGGCATATGTAGCTATGTATGCGTGCAGGGAAACTTGTTTGATGTATGTTCATATATATGTGTATACAGAATTGCATACAAATATCGTATCTAAAGTTTGGATGATATAAAAACTAGTGTGTACGTTTTATCAAAAAAAATGCATTGCAAGTTTTACGCACAAAAAATTGTGTTTAATTTCGGTTTGACAACTGCGGCTGCTGATGGTATATGGATATGAAATAATCTCTCAATCAACCTCATATGTAAGTCGATATACATTTGTGTTTGTGGTGGTGTATTTAAGTTTATGTATGTATATATGAACATACATGCAAATATATAAAAGGTTAGGCTGTAACCTAAGACTTTTACTTGGTATATTACACCTTGATTTTGTACTATTCTAATTTTGTACTATTCTGCAATTTAAATAACAATTTCAAAATCCCAATTTAAAGACAGGTGAGCCTTTTCTTAAAAAAATTATGACGGTATGAAATGAAATTCTTAAATTGGATAATAAAATTAATGATGATTGAAAATGTCATGTTTAAAAATCATGAGAATCAAAACATAATATTAGCATAAGTTAAAGGGCGTAAACACTCGTATTCAGATCGAAAAGCAGTCAGCGAAAAATTTACCATATTTGATGTGTGACCATCTTTGATGTGTGACCAGGTTTGCAGTGTTCTCTAACCGCCAGTCAGCTGTCTTTGTTTACAATTTTAATTTTCAAATTTAACAACGTTGTTTATACTCTGTACTCAATGTATATATATACAAGTATATCTTAGCTTAGGATCACTAGCCGAGTCGATTGGCCCATGTCTGTCCGGATGTCTGTGTGAACACAGATCAATAAACACACAAGTTATTTAAGAAAGTATGAACATAACACCAACAGTTTTGTCTCAGCTAACAAGGGAGGCAGGCTAGCGCAAACCACAAGCGCCATCTGTCGAGAATAATTTGAAAGCATGCAAGCACGAGAACTATAATTTTTTAATGAAATAAATATTTTATATTTTACTCAAAGCTGTGCTGTGAAAGTATTTCTGGATGTAAGGACTTCCCCTATCCCAATGGCAGGACTCAAGTATTGCCAAACAGTATTAAATGCATTATCAAATTGGATCCAATTTGAATACCAATCAAATGTTGCTTACACAAATGTTGGGCCACATTTTAAGATGATTTTTGTGATGCTCGTAGCCTTTAACCTAATATGCTCGTCACAGCCAATATTATTCGAAGAACAGAACCAGAATCTGGCTCTTTATGGTAGCTCAGAAAGCCCACCCAAGCGAACCGCTGCCTACAAATCATTGTTAAGCAATGGCTCCGTTGCGGCCAACGGGTATTTGGATAATATGGATAACTTAGAGCGCAGTGTGGCTGCTGTGCTAATTAAAGTCGCCTATGGGACAACATCGACAACTAAACGAAGCATCCCTGACAACAGCTATATATTGGGACTGACAACGGTCGCGACTCCTCTCTTAACCACTCTCAGGTAAGTAATAATTGAAATACATATATATATAATATATATAAATATATAATATATATTGACCTGACCGCCGTTAGCAAATATACATCGAAGAAATGAAGGGCTGAATTGATGATGATTTTATTCTATAGGGAAATAATACAGTTTGCAAGTTATTTCAAGACTTTAACCTTAAATCTAGTCCTAAGTGTGCATACCGCAGTTTCTCTTCCCTCACTCTTGGAACTGATTTGACGCGCCAAGCATAGCTTAATGCTTAGTTAAATCGGTGTGACCAATTACAACAACGATAAAAAGAACTCATACAATAAAATACTAAATCTAAGTGCCCTCTATCAGTGACAAATTACTTAACTAACTATCGATAGCCAACTTATCCGTTCCGTGACAACAATATACGCTAAAGGTTTAATATGTGCCCTCGTCACTTGATTTTTTTTACTGATAGGCCTATATTTATTAAGAATTTAGGTGAATTATGAAGAATTATGTCTCGGAGGCTTCTAAATTTTTATACTCTTCGACCATTGAAAATGGTCAAAAAAGGGTATACTAACATTGTGCAAATGTATGTAACAGGTAGAAGCAGGCGTGGGAGACCCCATAAAGTATATATATTCTTGCTCAGGATCACTAGCCGAATTGATTGAGCCATGTCTGTCTGTCTGTCTGTCTGTGTGAACGCACAGATCTCAGCTATTATAAAAGCTAGAGTTACCAAATTTGGCAGGAAGACCTCTTGTGTACTATACGCTGATCAGTTTTATTTTAGATGTTAGGTACCACGCCCACCGCCCCCGCAAATCATTTAATTTTTGAACTTAATTTGTAAGCGCTGTATAAAAGATACAACTTTCTGACTATATACTAAGCTGAATGAATTATCTACGTATTCTCCAAATTGCAATCCGATCGGACAATAAACAAATAAGAAAGTAATTATGAGCATAAAACCAAGTGCTTGTGTCAGCTAACAAGGGAGGCGGGCGAGCGCCATCTGTTGGGTATAATTTCAAAGCATGTGCATATGTATATGTGTACATACATACATAGGAACATAGGTCGAAGGGTATCCTACTGTCGCTTGCCGCGCGACTGTTGTTTTTATTACTGGTTTTAATTGCATTTTAAAATTAAATTAAATAAAGCCTCTTAGACATAATTCTTTCACCTAAATTCTATATAAATATAACCCTATCAGTAAAAAAATTGTTAAAAAAAATGGGGTGACGAGGGCCTTAACAGTTGCGGTTAAAATAATAGCACCATTGGCATATTTTGTGTTCGTCCCAGCTTTTCTGTTTTTTTTCTGACACTTTTTTATGTTTTTCTTTAGTACAATTCAATGATAAAATATATATTAGCCGATTTTATTGGTACTTATTAAAATAATTGCAAAAACAAAAGCAAACCTTCAAATTGAGGCGGTAACAAAAATATCATTTTTATTTCAATTTGTGTAAAACTAAATAAGAAAACAAAATATATATTCAGTAAATAGAATTTATCTAAAGAAATATGTTTTATGTATAAAAATATTTAGTTGGGTGTGCTTTGATGATAATTACAGACAAACTTTCAAAACTTTCAGCGTAAGTTTTTCCTTTTAAGATCGTCGTTTTGCTTTTTCTTTTAAAAAACTCTGTCCAAACCCATAACACAACTACTTTTCTAAAATTTGGGCGGCAAAACGCAAAAGAAACTACTTGTTCCAATTTTATCAGCAAATACTTGCTATTCTTTTAACCGCAGCTGTACCTAATACACTCTATATTCGCATTTCGACAGGACTAATTGTTTTTATATTTATAAAGAAATTGACACTAGAAGAGAAAAATAAAATTCTAAGATTGATAGCAATATAAAGCTGATAAACCAACAAAGATATCTGCCTTTGACTTCAATTCAAACGAATTATGGTTAAAAGGGCCAGACCTTTTAAGAACTGATCAAGGACTGTGAATTATCTCTTAATTTTCAAAATAACAATGACCAAAGTGATGCTGAATTTGTAAATTTAACTGTGTCGAAAAGACAGACTTTTATTTTACCCGTTAACTTAAAACAAAGGGATAATCAACGAAAAGTATGACAAAGTATCAAAATGAATTTGAGAAAATCTTAGCAAAATATAGTAGATCTATGTCATCTTGCAGTAATTTAAATAGTTTACCAATTTATGTTTGCACAGAAAATCATATAACACTTAGAGGTAGATTAAATAATTTAAGTGACAAAGATATGAATATTGATTCTAAAAAAACCTTATTATCCCTGGACAAAGACCACCCAATTATAAACTTACCTATCCAGTATTATCATGTTAAACATTGCCACATATAGGAACAGAAACAGTAATTTCCAATATTCGTCAAAGATTGTGGATTACTAAATATAAAAAAAACAATTGAAAAGATTATTAACAATTGTCAATATTGCAAAAAATAAAAAAGCTAAGCCACAGAAATTTCTTTAATGGGTCAGCTTAGAGTTATAACCTTGCTGATGGTATATTAATTTTATTTAAAAATATATTTCACTTTGTTTAAGAAATAGTTCAATGTTTTTATCAAGTTATTTTAATAAGGCCATGGTAACAGGCAGAAGAAGGCAACTTCTCGAACCTATTAACTATAGATATTGCGAATCTGCATTAACAACCGAGTCAATTGAGCCAAGTCTGTTTGTCTATCCGTCCCGTCTGTATGAACGTATATATATTTCAGAGAGTAATACAGCTAGGACTTGTAAATTTTTGAAAACAATTCTCGTTTGTATTGCAAGTAGCTAAATTGATTTTCAAATTCCACTCCCCTTGCCGCCTCCTTCACGCTATAAACTTAACAACCACAATTGTGTGATACACATGACATACATACATTGTATTGTAAACGTTTACTTTATTGATTTAAGTTGTGTCACTAAATAATGAAGATACTAAAGATTTAAAAATACGCAATTCTGTTATATTGACTGTGGTAAGCGTACTGTAGACCAGTAGACCTGCTTTCAATTCCAACGTACAATTTGTGAAAAACAAAATTAAAGATTTATATTTTGACACGTATATATATTCTTGATTGAGCCATGTCTGTCTGTCTGTCTATGAGAACACACAGATCTCAGCTATTATAAAAGCTAGAAATATTAAATTTTGCAGCAAGATTCCTGTATACTATAAGCTGATCAAATGTTAGATGTCACGCCAAATCAATAAATGTACTTTGACTTATACGTAGCTGATGGAAATATTTACGCCTTCTCCCCAATACATGATGGTCTCGTCGGCAGCCGAAGTTTGTTCGTGATTCCCTTATTGTTCGTACACACTTAATACAATTGACGTTTAAGTAACAGTCCATACTTAACTATACTATATATAATTTATATATACAATCTATAATTTTATCATGCTCCAATTCAATCCAATCGGACAATAAACACAGAAGTTATTCAAGAAAGTATGAGCATAACATATACTATAATTAAGAGTTATGGCACCCGTCTATTTCATGATGTCTATTTAAGACAATAGAGAATCATACATTAGATATTTTTTATAGCAACATAGATAGAAGGAAGGGTACCCTACTGTCGCTCTCGTTTGCAAATACAAATGAAATGTGAGAAACTTAATCAGTTACATTATTTGGTTCTACAAAGAGAGACAGTAAACTGTAAATTGGAAATCTGTTTGGAATTAATAAAGTATTTATATACATTGCATTATTCCCAATAAGTGTTACTATAAAAGTTGTAAGTTGATTAATTTGTTGAATGTTTGTTTTATTAGATATCAATCGGCACAGCAACCGCAGAATACCGGAAGTCGCCATAGAAACTATGAGCTGGATTTGGAAAGAGATCATGCGCTGCCAACTTCCGCACCAAATGCGGACATATTAAAAAGCAACAACAATCCAACTTATCCCAACCCGAATCGCCATCACAGCAATCCCCATGACAGAGACCGTCATCGACATCCAAACCAGTACAACTCGACTCCGATGCCATCAAGTAAATATTATATATGTATTGTTTTAATTCAACATTAACCAGATACAGTCCTGCATATGCAGTCGCTAATTTCCTTCGTTGCATCTCTGCGCTTTCAAAGAAAACTTGTACGATAAAGATATAGTAAACAAAAAATATATGAAAAGGCGGCGGAAGAAATATAATTCTCAACTGCAAAATCAGCATAAATTGCCATGAGTTTCCAGCTATATCTCGCTATTACATTTCTGTCTGTACTTGCAGAAAAGCGAACATAAACTATGGAGACGCGGTACGACGTCAAAAAATGAATTAAAATCAAAGTCAGAACAATATTTGAAATGCACTTGCTCTGTGCATAGTATACAGAAATCTTGTTTGTTCACACTGTACAGACGGACATGGGGAAAGACAGACAGACAAAACTTAATCTAAAATAAACTTGATCTTTGTGCAATAATATCACATATTGACACCAAAATTGATAGGCTGGTTTTGACTTCGGATTCATATTTGGAAGGCCAAAAAATATATAGAAACATGTATCGCATGCCCCGATCTTGACCCCCCATTATTTTTTTGGGACTTGAAAAATTTTTCGAGTTTTTTGAGGTTAAGTCGAAACTCAGATGTGATACGTAATTTTTGACTTCGGATTCGGACTATGAAGGACAAAATACATGTTAAAACATATATCGCATGCTCAGATCAGGATTCTATATCTTTTTGTGGATATTTTAAGGTTTTTCAGTTTTGTGAGGTTATGTCGAAGTCCAGACGTGATGGCGAAATTCTGACCTCGGATTCGAATTAAGCGACCCAAAATACATATAACTGCATATGCCGCTTACGCAGATCATGAAATTTTGTTTTTTTTGTGGGGCTGTGTAATTCTTAGTTAACATATTTTGAAAAAGAATATTAGTCTTTATACAAAAACTGTTATTTCGACCGATTGTTCCTATGTCAAGTATATGACCCTAAAGTGACTCTCAAAGCATATTATTTATAAACAAGAAGGCAAATGAAGTAGTTTTTTTGGAATACTCTTTCCAACATTTCGGAGGGTACTCATGAATAAATGCTTCAATGTTCTGCTCCAATGCGTCAGATGAAGCGGGTTTATCTCTATAGACATTTGGTTAAACTTAGCTCCACAACAAAATAGTCTAAAGGCGTTAGTTCGCACGATCTAGGTGTCGAACGTTAAATAAAATGTCTCTCCTCTCAATAAGTCCATTGTTACGTGCGTGCTGTGAGGCATGGGGCACCGTCTTGTTGCAACCACATGTCATGCACAAGAAGAAGCGTGCGATGAACTTTCGAAAATGGAGCGCACTCATTTGGATAATAAAATGCAATAATTTGCAGCGCGTTGTTCGTTTGTAATACTTAAGATTTATGGTTTAATTATAGACCAAACTGAAGATGTTTGACAGTGTTGCAAAACACAAAACGTGCGTCAGCTGTTTAAAAAGCAGTGTTGCCAACAAAGATAATAACTAAAAAATCAGCCTATAGTTTTGAAATTCTAATTTGGTTGTAACTTCTAACTGTTTATAATATTTATTTTTATTTACAGTTCCAAATCTGTTGAAGAAAACGAATGGGCAACCAACGGTACCGATGTATCCAGGCGATATTCCATCATATTCACCACCATCCCGTTCGTTCTTTACACCCCCGCTGCCGCCCGAGTATCAGAATCCATTTGCGGATAAGCCAACGTTGCGAGGCACAAATAATGATGGAATGATTGCGAATACAGTGACGTTCAACAATAGACGACCTATTCCGCCACCAAGCCTTATGCCCGGACACGAGCGTATTCCATTTCGTCCGCCAGATCTTGCAGCATCCGTGGATGAAACAAATTTAACCTCTGTTGATGAAACCAAAATTCCTTCGCTTTCCACCAGCACATTGTCAGGGACATTCGATGAACGCAAGAAAGCACTTAACACTCCATCGCGTACTGGTAGTGGCAGCGATGATGCAGCTGGGATCGAGAGAGAAGTTGTCAATAAGGCGGCGGCGGCGATGCCAGAGATGATGAATGAAAATACGGATAGCAATGCTGCCAAAGAGGCAAACAAACGGCAAGAGGTAATTCCCAATATTCGTCGAATTTTGGGCTCTAATGGTAAGAAAGGAGACATACCCGCTGTCCTGCTTAGGCAAGTGACTCATCATCCCATAGTTAACTATCAACAGCCGCCTGCATCGCCCATTGTTGCGGTTGAGGTTGAGGCTAAAGATAGTACGGACATTAATAATCCTGTTAGTCCAAATATAAATAAGAAAAAGATATCGGATATGGATATTGGAAAGGATGGAAATTTGCTGGTTACCACAACGACGCCATCGGCAGCAGCGGCAATTGGCGAAGCGACGGCGACAACAACAACAACTTTTACTTCCTCCGCATCAGTTCGACCAACACAATCGTCAAAGAATAGCAATAGCAACGCGGCGTCGGCTGCAGCGGCTGCTGCATCGGCTCATACCACTTGGACATGGGCATGGAATATACATATTTATCTGTCTGTAATACTGTTTACCATACTCGCAGTCTATTCGTTCTACAAACTGCTCACTTATAACAAGCTCACTCACTTATTTGCCCAATCATATTTTGTTTACATTCACCTTATACTCATTTCTATATGCATTATGCGTATTTTTTATTTATGCTACGATGCATACAATATCCATGGCACATTTCATCTCTTTCCCGCCGAGCTGCTGCTCAATTTACCCTCAACATTCTTGACGGTCGCCTTTTCTGTTCTCATTTTATTTTTGTTTCTCAAATCGTTGAACCATAAGAACAATCGCTACTCGGCTTTAGTGCGACCACTTACTGTTGTCGTTGGCTGCGGTGTTCATGTTGGTCTCTGCATAACGCTGCACTATGTGGAGTCTTATACGCTGCAGAATCATCTGCTATATTTTCAACAGCAGCAGCAGCAGCAGCAACAGCATCAGCAATATTTTCGCCGGCAACAACATGTAATGCAGTCACCATCATTAGCGGCAACTTCACTGGCCAATCCAGCTCCGCCACCAAGAGTATTATCGCTAATTTGCCAGATCATCTACATATTCATTTGTCTTAGCCTGGGACTGCTTTATCTGTATCTATATCGAATTCTAAAGAGAATTTTGCGTAGCAAGTCACAGAACTATATACACGGCTATCAGAATCTATCCAATGGTATTCATATAACAATTGCGACAGCATTGCTATTTGTTTTACTTGCTGTACTGCAGATCTTTGGCGCTGTTTACATTTCAACATCACGTTCGACGAATGTTGTTGTGATGGTCGATTGGATGCAGTGGTGCTATCAGTTTTCGCTACGTCTTATTGAGATTGCCATTATAACGTTAATATCATGGGTAACTGGCTTAAAGATTAGTGCTATGGGCGGCGGCGGTACTGCAGGCACCTCCGAAATTGGCGTCGCTGGCAATGCCACTAACGGCGGTCTAGCTGCAACTACTGCAGGAGCTCTTCCATCGAGGGAGAAACATCATCATCATCATTCAGGTGCCCACGTAGCTAACTTCTTTTTGCCTTGCACAACTAGCTCCAGTCAGGAGCAGTTTGAAACGGATTATCCAGCCATTTGCAATGCCAATACAAATCTACATACATATACAATGCGAACCGGCAAGCTTATCTATGATGACAGCTATGCGTTGAGCTCGTTGGGAAATGTCGCTTCTCCGGGAGTAGGGCGAGGTACAGTAGTTGGAACAGACTATCAGTTGCAGGAGCCCATGTATCAGAGACCCTATGATACTGGATCCATGCAAAGTGCTGCTGTGGCAGCTGGAGACTGTTATCATCATCATTTTAATGCCAATCATAAGCAACAGCAACAGCAGGCAGCGTATGTGAGCGCCGATTACATGACGGATGCCACAACGGATCACTATGAGAATCCAAATTTTGACTTGCATACAAATCCAGCAGGAGAGGGATCAGTATTAGAATTGGGAGTGAGCGTCGCGTCCACCGGACCACTGCAAAAGTTAAGTAAACATACAATGAGCTCTGGTTCTGGTTCTGGTTCCGGTTCGGGCTCATCGGGTACGTCTCAGCAACAAATGCTACTGCTGCAAAGCGACAGTTGCTATTCGGAACCATTACAGGAGAATTCCAGCTATGAATTTAGTAATTTCGAGCGACCCGTCTTCAAGGAGAAATCTGATGAATGGTCAGAACGGAATCGAAACAAGTTTCATGCTCGCAAGCAAAATGGAGACGTGGACACTTTGGAGCGAAAGTCGGAACGTCGAAGTTCTAATTCGACCAATTCATGCTCCTCATCGAATGGCGTACGCTACGCTGGTTACAATTCGTATGGCGTGCGCAAAAGTGGTACACTACAAAACATCGGAGGCGGCACCGGCGGTGGTACTGCGCTCTCACGTTCCATAATCCCTGCTGGCGCTGGCAAGAGGGGGGCCAATGGTGCTCAGACCTTAGCTATACGCTCGCACTATTATCATCAGCGTGAGAGGTGTGGACAAGCTCCTTCAACACTTGATGTAGAATCATCACTCAAGCAGCAGCAGCAGCAAAAACAGCAGCAGCAGCAGCAACTGCAACAGCAGCAACAACACCAGTACAATCATCACAATTCTGAGGAAGATCAGGATGATGGTGAAGAAGGCGACGAGGAAGAGGATGACCTGATGTCAGGCAATCTAGTTGAGTGTACCAACTTAATAAGTAACAACCAGCAACTTGTACTTGATCCACTTGGTAATCCCGTCCATCATCATCACCTGCATCATGTACAAAATACGTCATCAAATATTCCCAACTCTTTTGAATCAACAGCAGCAGCAGCAGCAGCTACATCACAATCAAGTGCCTCGGATCAAGGGTTTCCGCGATATCTCGATAAATGTGACAGCAGCAACAACAAAACAAGCAATATACCGCAGTTAGTGGGTATTCATGGTGTAGGAGGTGTGGGAGGGGGTGTGCGCAGCGTATCCAATACTTTATCGCAAATATGCAATAATGTGAACGGCATCGATTGCTAAAGTATATCTGGATTAGTAGTTAGGACCGTATCCGCAATTAGTAGTAGTTCTCCAACACATTACTCAAACATAGCAAAAACATCGAAATGCTTATAAATACCTTTAGGTACAATTAAATGCCACTCCCCAAAATATATAGAATTGAAAAGACAGTTGCGTATTTCGCATGTTGTAAACGTCAGTGTCCCAGGACGACACTCAGTAATTACTATATTTTCACAATAGGAGAAGCCAAATGTACTTATCAGAATTCGATGCAATCAATAGTATTGCACTTGGAAATACTACTAGGGACAGATCAATTTCTACTGCTCAACGTTTCGCTGACGCTGCTGCTTACTGCCAATTGTAGTTAATTCGCCACTTTCTACTCTCTTCAAACTTGTGATATACATATATAAAATAAAATACATAACCTAAAAAAAAAAAATGGAAAAGGCTAAACATTTTCCGAAGTATTGAAACAAATACTAATAATATAAAAAAATGCGTATTCAACTACAATATATATATATATGTATATATATATATATATATATATATATAATAGCCTAGCCGTACATGTATTATTTATATGTTTACAGTGCTAAAACATTTAATTGCTTATTTTTAACGTTTTGCATTTGAGATATCTTACAAAAATCCACACAGCCATCATAAAAAAGCATTTACACAAACTAAGCATAGACTTAAGTATATTTATAATGTAAATAATGAATTGATATGTATAATATATATCCACAATTTTGTTAATTCAACTCAATTTAAGTTTTTTATGTACACAGACAAAGCGCTCCCGATTATTCATATACATATGTGTGTAACATTATTAATATGTTTTTACATGATTTTACACTTGAATCTGCACCTTGTTTATTGCTTCAAAATGAACCTGAAATTCTATTTAAATCAGATGAACAACAAAAAATATTGTAACCTATTTTCCAGGTGCTCAATTAATATAATTTAACTTAAGTTTAACAATTATACACATACACATACACATACAAAAGACTTTTGCAAAATATCTCAATAGCTAAATTTCAGAAAATCTGCAGATTCGATTAGTATTTAAAAAATTCCTTTGTAATTAATGAATTTTAAAATTATATCACAAAAAATAAGAAAAACAAAATACAATATAACTATAATAATTAAAATGAAAATGATAACGTAAATAGTACTGATTAGATAAGGCTTTCACAGTTGTAATGTATAAAAATGAAAATGTTAATCTTAATCCGTTCTTTCAAGCAAGAAAGAATGAAAATTCAATATAACTGATACATAGATTAAATTATTAGTTTGTTCATCAGACCATGCACACTACATCAATATAAAAACAAAAATATTGATGAACTTAGAGCGTACTTTTTAATATTATATAATAATGTAATAAAATAAACCCCCTTTATTAAATTGATTCAAATGAATAATATGTATACACATGTATAAACAATTTGCATGTATATGACACAATATCTTCTATAATAAAAAGAGAACATGCATATTAAAATCCACTTACAAGTCATATGTTTTAGGCTTTGGGTAAACTTTGGGCACGTACGACTGTTGTATTACTTAAAGCATGACTGAATTTCGGTTTTGTTTTAGTCCACATCCGCTTTATACTTACGGATATAAAAGTAAAAACAGTAATTTATTAATATTCTTTACCTCGAGTTGCGGTCCTTTATTTGTGTAACTCAATCGTATTCCAATCTTTCTCTTGCATTTTATATCTTGTGAATTAAATATATCGATATGTGAGACGCAAGCAATTATTAAATTGTTATTTGTTTTCTTGAAGCGCTCCAAAATGTATCTCATTTTGGTAATTTAAGCTTAATGTAAAGACGAAGCTGCTTCTATTTTGTGTTATTAATTGTGTGCTTCCTTATAAAGATACTTCTTAATAATATTTTCCCAAATAAAATTCTTCAAAACTGTTTTTTCTGCGATTATTGTTGCTGCTTATGCAGCGGCAACATATAGTTTTTTGGAACAAGAGGCAAAAACGGGCAAAAAACTAAAATGGAAGTCAGTTGTGACTAGTTTATTTCACAACTTGTCATTTTTAACTTTTGTCTCAACTCGACTTAACTTTTGTGACGGTACAGTGTCCAACAAACTGATTTATTTGAAATGAAAGCTAAGCATCCTTCGAAGTGTTGAGAAAAAGTGCGCTGCAGGCTAAAAATGTTGGAAAAAATTAAATCGCGCGCGCGATTACATCGTTTCATTAGAAAGTGCCTGCGAAACAAACTGCATTTGTCTGTTGAACAACTATTTGAGTGGAATTCCTTTTCAAAAAATCATTAAGAAGCCGAAAAGTATGCAACATGTTTTGCTAGGCTCCTTGAGCTTTTGCAAAGATTTTCGTAACGAAGTCAATTTACACCAGGCGAATAGTAACAGCAGCAGGAAAAAATAAATGAGAGTGTGTAAATCAAAGAGAGCGCAAGGAGAGTGGATTAGAAGACGCGCAATTCTATGCGCACTTTCTTTGTCTTTCTCTGTGCTCCTCTCTTCCTTACTTCTCTCTCCTCTTGCTAATTCGCTGAGTATTTATTTTTCTTTTAGCATATCTTTATATTTTTCTAATTGCGTGATAATATTTCCTTGTCGTTATTTGTTTTGATCGAGTTAAGCTTCGGCACCCTGTGTACTTCTACTTTTATTTTTTGATACTTCTCCTTGGTTGCTCTACTTTTGCCCGCCTCTTGGTTTTTCTGCTCGCTTGGTCATTTTTGATCTCCGCTGTACAGCCAAACTTTTTTTTTTTTTTTAATTTAAATTTTATTTACAGCTTACTGTTACTATATCTGTATCTTATTTCTAAATAATATGTAAATTTTTACATAAATAAACATAAATAGGGTGAAAGAAAATATAAAAAATTAAGTACATTTAGATAAATCTGCTAGGCAGATCAGTAGGGTGTGTTCGCTTGACCCTTCTTCTTGCCCGTAAACTTCGTGTGCGCCTTCCTCTGGAAAGCTTTCGGGCCAATCGGTTTGGATGGCTTCCAAGTTTATCCAAGTAAGCGGCTGCTTGTCGGTTGATAACATCCTTATCCTTATTGCGTATATACCAGTTATTTTTTGCAAAATTTTGGACTGCACCACACGAGTCTTGTTTAGGTGCGTATTTGCAGCTATGCCATAAACTTGAATGCCATATTTCCAGATGGGAGCTGGGATAACTTTATATATTTTGGCCTTGAGTATAGCCAAACGTGATCTTTGCTTTTATCGACAACTCCTTCACACGTTGCTCTTCCTCTCTTTATCCATTATCATGCAAATTTCATTATTTTTAAAATTCATTATAAATATAGCCCTACCTGCAAGAAAAATTAAAAAAAAATCGGTGACCCCAAATTGAATTCCAAGCGTAATTTTATTGAGTTCATTTTTGGTAAACACAATAATTATGAGCAGCCAAATGATTTCAGAAAATTTGTTTTGATTTGGTCACCTTTCGTGTGTGTTTCTTATTGTTTTATGTTCGTTATTTGACATTTGATTAGTATATAACGTTTTATGTTTCCGACTGTGTTTGTTATTAAGGCCTGTTTCCAGACAAATAAATATAAATTTTAGGCTGAAAATCCATACAAAATCAAAGTCGGCTGACTAAATTTTAGCTAGTAAAATATTTTTCAATTTCCAGCACGTAAATATCGATAATTTCTAGTGATGGAACTCAAAAAAGTTATTTAGCCAAGCGAAACAAACAAAAAATCAATTGTTTCGCTTACGCTTTTAATACAAAAACAAAGACAATATTAATAGATTTAAAAAAAAAGTTTTCACAACTGCATAGACGGGAGTTAAGCCCGGGACTACTCTGTTCTAGAAGTGCGCAACGCTAACAACTCAGTCAATACAGTATTTTTATATTTCAGCCCGCCCACAAAAAAGGGCTTAAATTCTGGCAAAGGAAAGTATGTTAAAACGGTCACACTGGCTGCCGGAATGTACAAAATGTAGGCAAGTACTTTTAGTTCATCTGGAGATAGGCCTTTATGTTTTGTTTGTTTTCCTGTTACTTTCGGTTTTTTGTTCTCTATAGCACAACATTTGTGCTACAAATGTCCGTACAAATTAATTGATTACAAACTTAATCATCAAATGAATAATCTGAACGTGAATTTCTTTTAAACCTGTTCCCTCTTATTTATTGGAATATGTTTACCTTAATAGATATAATTGGATAGATATATATGTGTAGAACAAATAGAAAATTTGTTGTTATTTTATACTTTTCAAGTTGTCATTTAAGTCTAGAAGCGCTGCATGTATCCTGAAGTGTAGCCGAGATTCTAGTGCAAATTTCGAAAACTTTTTTCTGCAATAAATAAAAAAAGGACAATTTAAAGAAATGTGTTGATTAAGTTCAACTAGGTTTTTATTTACTTTGTATCTTTCAGCATCGATATGGCTAAAGCGCGATTTGTGGAAGCGTGACAAAGTGCAGTTTCCACATACGCATAGGGTATAAGAAAGTGATCCTCAACAATTCCACTTTGCTCCATGCACTCCTGAAAATCACTAAAACATATAAAAGGATGAGGATACTAAGGTGTCAGAAAAGGTATAAATCTGCTAAATTCCCTCATCTATTTATTAATAAATACGATTCATATTACAGTTTCGGATCCAACTTTATTTTGGCATTCGTTATACATACTAAGATTGTGTTCATGGCTGTTACGCGCCGACGAGTGACGTTGATCAGGCTATCGATGTACCTATACCATACGCAGATCAAGTTTAAAAATAAATTAAAATTTTGGATGCCTCGCAAAACAATAATTTGAGTTTATTTTGTGAAGAATTAGTGTCTTTCTCAACCTTCCACGTACACATATAAAGGGTGATTTTTTTAGCTATTATCTTTTTGGCAACACTAGTTTAAACATCTGACGCACGATTCGTGTTTTGCAACACTGTTAAATATCTTCAGTTTGGTCTATGATTTACTAAAGACATTTTTACTAATTTAGTTGTATGAAAACATCGATTAATCGATTCGAGAATCGATTTAACTTTATGCTCTACGACACGCATTAAAAGAAAGATAATTTAAAATGGAAATAAAACTATTGAATAATTGAAATCAAATCAGAATTTCGTGCAACATAGTAAGCCCTTTTTTGATCATTTTCAATACTTACAGCAGCGCCAGTTCCACTTTTCCCATATGAAAGTAACATGATCCTCGGAGCAATAGGCACAATACACGATTATCGGAGTAATATAATTGTAGAACATGTGGAAGGGGAGAGATTTCCAGCGATGACAATTCAGCGCTTATTATTTGCAATATGCCATTGGCCATATTGTAGTCTTTGCCGATAAATTTAAACATATTCCACAAGTACATTAGCTCGATAACAGGCAAGACAAGTCGACCATGCTGTGCACGGTATCTGGCGGCACGTTTCGCTATGAATTTCTCCATTGGCAACGATTTGCCAGCAATACGTTGTACAGACGCGGGCACATCAAGCATTAGCCTATCAATTTCCCGTACATCCTCATCAGATCTGGAGTACGACATCAGTTTAACGGCTGCCAACTGATAGGCGTATATCGATTTTGACCAATTGCTCTTCTCCAACAATTGTCTGGCATAGAATTGCGCTTCATTCCACTTGCGCCGCATGCAATTCAGCCACAGCAGTTCCCAGTAACTCAGGTAATGAAATTGTGGCCATACATTCTGTGACTTCCATGATTTTAAAAAGCATGCTTCTGCTTCCTTAAGCTTGCCACGAACCAATTCGTAGCGTCCCTTGAAGTATAGCATCCAGACACCATTGGGATGTTTGGCAAGTTCGGCAGTGAGGATATCATTGCACAGATCTAGATTCGCATCGTGCTGCCACTCGCAGATTAGGGGCACAACTATCAAGTGATAGCCAAGCAGAGCAAGTGCGCACAGTCCTTGTCTTAAACCCTTCTCACCGTATCCAGTTTGTAGATCACTTAGACCATTGCTCTAGCGAGAAATAAGGATTAAAGCTATTATTTACTAGCTAACAATAATAATAGACTTACTCGATTAGTCATAAATCCAATGAATTGTAAGACTTTTAATATCCGCCCGGGCAGCATGGACATCATCAAATTGAAACTTCCGATACCCATATGGACGCCACTGTTAAAGTGCGATTGTGAGTCCCTCGAACTCGCATCCCAATCACGCTGTTTCATTATACGGCTACAGAATCTGAAAAGGCACAACGTGTTACACCAGGGACCGAAAAAATCACTCATAAAAATTAAAAAATACTGATTATGTGCTGAGTTTTATTTTTTTCGTAGGCCAGTAGAATTCTTCTGGTTCAATTTTTTTCTTCTTAATCGACCTTTCTAATTGAATGAATTTTTCATATCCTACCTGTAGCAATTAAAACATTGTCGCACTTTAAGGCTGCCCCGTATAAGTCCGCTTAGGTTTTCGTCCTCAATAAAGGTGAGCAATGCACTCATTAATAGAGCCTCAGCCAAACAAAGCTCAGCATGGCATTGCAAATCTGTTAGCATATTGAAATTTTTCTGCTAGACGGTTAGATAATTATACTGTTCCTTGTGTTTATCAAAACGAGGGAACTTACCTTTTTGAATGTATTTCCAATCGATTCAGCTAGTGTAGTTTTCTTGCGCAAGCATTGACAAAGCTCCACACACTTCTTAAGCGCCAATGACGCCTCGTCTATGTGCTCGAAGGTAAGAATAGCTTCTAGGAACGCAAACGTTGCATACCCCATGGAGTGATAGAGACTCGTTTCGGCAAAGGGTTGTAGGACACAGCGAGCCTCTTGAAATCTGTTATCAAAGAAGTAATTTATGGCCAGCTGCGCTTCGTCCAACGAAGTATTTAAGTTCATTTCAACAACATCTTCAGACGGTGTTTGTTCGGATTTTGCGTCAAAAAACTAAGCAAAAGAACCAAAATACAAATTGTTTATCATTAATATGTAATTAAAAACACATATTCCTTACCTCTAAAGAAGTAGAGCTGTCACTTTCCTCCATATTTGTCGTTTAGCAATATTTGGTGGGCCAGTCACAGTATCTACACCAACATAAAGCAGATATTTTGTTTAAAGTTTCATTAAGTTTTAAATAATAATAATTAAGCCATGTCTCTCTGTCTGTCTGGAAGTCTGTGTGAGAACACACAGATCTCAGCTTTTATTAGGTGTGTTCAACTATGTTAAGTTTCCGCTGTTTCATGTCATGCAAATGTATGTAACAGATAGAAGGAGGCGTGGGAGACCCCATAAAGTATATATATTCTTGCTCAGGATCACATGCCGAGTCGATTGAGCCATGTCTGTCTGTGTTATAAAAGCTAGCGTTACCAAATTTGGCAGGAAGACTCTTGTGTACTATACGCTGACCAAGTTTTTTTCAATTGTTAGGTACCACGACCACCGCACCCGCAAATCAATAATTTAATTTTCGAACTTAATTTGTAAGCGCTGTATAAAAGATACAACTTTCTGACTTTAATATATACTAAGTTGAATAAATTATCTACGTATTCTCCAAATTGCAATCCGATCGGACAATAAACATATAATTTATTTAAGAAAGTATGAGCATAAATCCAAATGCTTCTGTCAGCTAACAAGAAAGGCGGGAGAGCGCGAAGCACGAACGCCATCTGTCGGGAATAATTGTAAAGCCTGTGCATATGTATATGTGTATGAATTTAACAAATTAAACTACACGGGAACATAGGTCGAAGGGTATCCCACTGTCGCGTGCTGCGCGACTGTTGCTTTTCTTTCTGGTTCTTACTGGTTTTGTGATTGTATTATATATTTGTGGTTGTGCGGAAATGTCTCTCATTTTAAGCCAAATAATCGTCATTAGCGGAAAGTGATTTTTCGCCTGTGAACAATTGCTCCAGTGGCACAAAAGCAAGTGTTTTCCTAGTCGCATCGTGACGGATGATAAAAAATGGATTCATTGCAGCAAACCAAAGTGGATAAAATCTTGGGAACTACCTGATCATGCTTCTAGGTGAATAGATGAGATCTTGAAATTCAAACAGAATCGACTCGACTAGTGATCAAGAAAAATAATATATACAATTTATGGGATCCCCCGCGCCTCATTGTGCATTTTACATACATTTGCACAAAGTTAGCATACCCTTTTTTTTATACCCTTCGACCATTGAAAATGGTCAAAAAAGGGTATACTAACTTTGTGCAAATGTATGTATGTAACAGGCAGAATTATATATAAATTATTAAAATTAAAATTATTCTTTCACCTAAATTCTAAATAAATATGGCCCTATCATTAAAAATATAAACAAAATCAGTGACGTAGGCCACTTTTTAACCTTTACCAAATTTCTATTAATTTATATTCTATTCTATATCTAGGATAGAAACGATTAGAGGCGTTAAGAACCTGCAAGGGTATAAAACCGTCGGCATGCCGAAGGTAGTCTGTCTTTCTGGCTTAAACCGTTTTCAATGATCGAAGGGATTCTCTTAAAATCTGCTCTTCAAGACATTTACAACCTTTTATATGATTCCTCTAGAAAACAAGATTAATTCAAAATAATAATAATAGTAAAAATTACACACAGATAATTATAGCTGTATATACATGTGTATATATGTATGAATAAAGGTAAGGAATACAAAACACGAGACACATACATGTACATATGTACATGTATACATACCTAAAAACATACATGCGTTTGTGGATTCATAGGTTTTTCATGTTAATTGTAGTCAAATTGAAATTAAAACTAAGAATGTATACATATGTATGTGCATATGTGCTTGCAAAGAGAAATACATACATACATTAAGATAGTACATTAAGCTTTAAGCTTTTGCGTAGTTCGGTCGTGTTTTTTTCGTTGCCATACTTGGCACAAATACTGATTGTTATAAACAATATTCCTTGTGCGATAGTGCTCTCGTACTAGTTTCACAAATGATTGTTGTATACTTACATAAATATTGAAGTTAGTGAGTTGGCGATAACATTTGCATTTGCGTTATGAGTGCTGCGTTCATATGTACAGACAACAAACATACATAGTACATATGTATGTGCATGTGCATCAACAATCAATTAATTGTATACTCCTTGTTAATCATAAGAGAGTCATTAGACTCAGTTGTGCATTATTTGTAGTGTAACTTATATCGTTGCCTCGGTATTAAGGCTTTACACACTAATAAATTGTTTTGTAATCTTAGAACTGTGTACGATAACAACTGAAAACAATGAAAAATTAAACACCGCGACAACAGACGCACAGACACACATACACACAAGCAGCAATCAGCTGATTGTGCACGACCAAAAGCTGCCAGCTGTAAGTTCACAATCCAAAGGTTCTTTTTTAATTTATATGTATGTTCATTCGTAAATACATATGTGCAATTGCATGCGTATATACACATACATGGACGTGTCCAACTGATAAGATACTCTTGAATCTATTCATAGATATTGAAAAGGAATTTATAATTATAGTGAAATATAGTAGTAAAAAATTATAATTGTTAAGTTGGGATTTAATCTTAAGTAAATGAGCGATATACTTATGTACATACATACATATTTACAATTTACACACTCACATTGTACACCGCGCACAATCTTTTTTTACACTTCCACTGGAAGAGGGTATACTTACTTTATGCAAATGTTTGTAACATACAGAAACCTGAAAGGGCCGTAGTAGATTTATATACATATATATTATTGATCAGGGTCTATAGTCTATTATTGTCTGTGTGATCAAACAGACCTCTATCAGACCTATCAAAATCTAAAAATTTCTTTCTTGACAAAATACAATAGTTATATATGTATGTATATGTATGTGTAAGACAGAGAAATAGGCGGCAGAAGACCTGTCTTTAGAACTGCTAGCGTATTTATTTAACGGTTTTTCAAAAACTAGTCAAAAGCTTTCTTACTATTGGATGCTCCCTACTGTAGTTTTCATTTAGTTTATATTGGCTTTGAGAACTAAATAAAACATCAGAGTACAACATCAAAAAAGGTATAGTACGTTTGGTTTAAAATTACAATATTTACATATATCTGATCTGTGTAAAATATTCATATACAAACATACATTTGTATGTTATATTTGCATAAGTTATTCGTTGCCGACCACATAAATATAGTGTATGTATTGTACAATAGTAGTTTAAGCTTATTTCAATAAATGGATGATCTTTAATATCAGACTTGGTGATGCTACATACAAATGTATAGTACTGATAGACAAGACTAACTCCACTCTGTTTGTCGTAACGTAACGTAACATTAACATGAACATATGAGTAAAGAGTTACTTGTACGTAACATTAACATGTACATATGCGTAAAGTGGACAACAAGGCAAAGTTCAGTTTAATTCGATAATCTGTGGACTTCTTATCTCAAAAATACTTTGCTCTTTCGTATAATCATTTCCGTCGTTTTCATAATCTCTTTTCTAATCAAATATGTATAAAGTATAGTACAGAATACGATTCATGTTTGTAAATATCTGAAAAAGTAAGAAAGCTATATTTACTATCCGATACCAACCTGATATTCCTCCAAAAATATATTTAGTTTTAGTTATTAGCATACTATTTATGGTATATATACATACGTAATATACGTATGCATAGTATAGTATTCTTTTAAAGTGATCAACATTTTACAACAATATTTGAGATTAGCATTTTGACCTATGTAACCGTAAAGAGTATCTGAAGCATGAAGAGTATGTGGAATTAAGTAACGAATGACATTTTATTTATATATTTCACTTAATTCTACAGTTGTACTTATTTAATCTGAATAATTGTAATACGCTTCTTGTGGCGCGTCGTTTTATTAGTGGTGTGTGTGTTCTAGCTCGATTGCAGCTGGTCTGTCATCGATTTAGTTAACGATTGGCGGAACTTGTTCGCGATGTATCGTGACTGCCACAAGTATAACAGAATGATGCTATTTACCCCTTGTAGATATAACAAATTGCTTATATAATACATATGGTATAAGAAATGTATTGTCGACGCTTGAATTCGCTACTTATTATATACATATATATACATGCTTGGAGGGTCCTACGCCTTCTGCCTTTTACATACATTTGCACAAATTTAGTATAACATTTTTTGACCACTTTCAATAGTCGAAGGGTATAAAATGCAAAAGAAACAACTATCAGATCAACTAAGTTAGACGAAAAGCTTCAAAAAGAAGAACTAATACTAATACTAATAATTATTGTTATACCATTAGAGAGCGTAAACTAACTTAAAAATTCTAGAATGAAGATAAATAAAACTACAATATAGAAAAGCTATAAATACAAGATACGCTTAACGTAAAAAGTACATACGTAACTAACACTAAATATACTTATTTATCATATATACATAGGTATATACAAACAGTATACACAGCAAATACGCATGATTACAAACAAAGAAACTCACACCTGGGGAGTCAATCTAATCCGAGCACATTATCAGCTGTCGATTAAACTAATCCAGCTTCAGATATTTACTAACTTGTTAATAGTTATAGAGCATGCCATTAGTATGTACAAAGGCTAGCAGCGGGTAGTGCTAATATTTCAATTAGACCACTTTTTTTATTATAATTTGATGTCAACGGGTTCAGAGTTTCAAGTGTACTTGTGCCCTTGTCATAACGATAACCAGTGAGCAGTCTAACTGAGCTCTTTATATGATTAATTAAAAAAAATAAGGAAACCTGTGCAAACGATTAAATTTTGTGCATTCTCAAAAGTTAATCAAAACTAAGTTATATGAAGTTAAAGAAAAAATAAATGTGTGATAGACATTTGAGAACAAAAAAGTGATGTTTGTTTAACTTAAACCTCACTTAAATAGTATAAATAAATTATTTAAATTGTGAATTTAGGTTTGGCTCGTATTTCCTTGTCCAAAGAACTTTGAATGAAGTAAAACAGATCATTCTATCAGGCCTTAGTCTTGTATAAGGAGCGGAAAATATGGTTGCGACAAAGTGTTTAAATATTACTTACGCTGCCATTAAACATATTTGCAACAAATATAAAATGAACATTTAATGGAAAACAAAAACCATATAGCCGCCAAAGGAACTGTTCATAATAAACTGGATTTGTTTATTTATTTTATATGTATTGTATATATTCTTTAATGAGCTTGTGCTTCGTGCATTCTTTTTAACATTCCATGAGCAAGTGGACAAGTAACATCATTATGTTATTTAACATTACATTATGCTTTAACAGTACAAGTGATTTACGCGTATGCTAATTAAAATTGTAGATCAAGGCATAGAAATTTATTCCAACAGAAACAACAATCAGTCGAAGTGTGCAATTTTAATAATATCATTTTAGTTATATAAAGGGTGATTTTTTAAGAGCTATAAGAAAGTTAAAATATATAAAAGCCACAGTCGCGCTGCACGCGACAGTGGGATACGCTTCGACCTACATTCCTATGTAGTACACATATAAATACATATGCACATGATTTGAAGTTATTCTCGATAGATGGCGCTCGTTCTTAGCGCTCGCCTGCCTCCCTTGTTAGTAGAACGCTTACAAATTGAGTACAAAAATTAAATTATTGATTTTCGGGGGCGGTGGGCGTGGCACTCAACATTTGAAATAAACTTGATCTGCTCCTGGTACACAGAAACCTTCGTTAGTATACCCTTTTTTGACCATTTTCAATGGTCGCGAAGGGTATTAAAAAATGTTTCGGACTGGACGAATAAAGCATATTTACAGTAAATATTTATATTTATTCTAAATGCAAGTTTCTGGTTTAAATATCAAAAGAACTCATTCAAGTTTAATAACGCCGACACCTGTGGAAGAGTCGTCTGAGGGGTTCCGGGTTCGAATGGCGAGGAAGGAAATGGTTTTTAAGTATTTCAAATGCATGTCGTGAATGAAATATCTAACAATTCCTCCAAGTCAATTGTATCAATTATCAAGAAATGTAGTTTATTGTTCAGCAAACATATTCGATTATTAATAAAATATAGAAAAAAAGAAAATATTATAATAATATGAAAATAATATGAAAAAGCTGTATTTTTTGGCATACTGAAATGAATCTACTATATTTCACTTCCTTGATTTAAATTTACACTAATAATTTGTATATAATTTTAAAACATTTATCTCTTTACCGAAATAGATTTCAGTCGTATGTAAAATGACAATTCTCTCTAAATATTTTGACCGTTTAGCGGCTAAATATGAGAACTCTGGATTGCCAAAGCAGGCGTTTAGCTACGCCGTTGTGGGCACCGCCCTGTTTGCACTCACTATAAAAGTAACCGGACCGTACATAAAAGGCAGCAAGCCTGCGGTCAAAAATGGCACCCTCACACCATCAACTGCTACTGACGCTGATGATGATCTTAAATTGGCTGAGGCGGAAAAGCTGCTTGTGGAGAAGCACTTAAAGAAGAAGAGTACACAGATGCTAGAGCCGGGCTTGAATAAAGAGTTCCTCAAGCAACTTAGGACGCTTGTGCAAATAATGATACCGCAGAAACTGTGCTACGAAACCGGGCTACTTACCGTGCACACCCTTTGCCTTATATCGCGAACTTTTCTTAGCATATATGTTGCCGCTCTGGAGGGTGCCATTGTGAAATTTATCGTTCGCAAGGACCTCAAACAATTTACACTCGTCCTGTTAAAGTGGTTTGGGATTGCGATACCGGCGACATTTGTCAATTCAATGATACGATTTTTGGAAAGTAAACTATCTCTGGCATTTCGGTAAGTTTCAGCTTATACTGTATGGTATACAGTACAGTGTAGTATAATAAAAACAATAATTCATTCTAATTTATATATTCTTACAGAACCCGGCTGGTAAGGCATTCTTATCGATTGTATTTTAAAAATCAAAACTACTACCGCGTTTCAAATTTAGACGGACGAATTGAGAACGCTGATCATAGGTGAGTTCTACTACGTATACTTTCAAGTTCTGTAGAGCAGTTTGCCACGCACAAACGATTATCATAAATTAAGATTTAAGTTTTAAGTTTAGCTTATAATCAGTTGCAAAAGTTCATCCCTGTTTATTTGCTTTTGTCTCCACAGACTAACGGAAGATATATCCGTATTTGCGAGCTCTGTCGCCCATTTATATGGCAGTCTGACCAAGCCCTGTTTCGATCTTATGCTAATCGGATTAGCATTGATGCGTTCGTCCAAGAAGATGCAGGCCAATATTTTATCAGGCAAATATTATTATATTTTTGTTTAATAAAAAATAATTTTCTTATACCTGGTTATTTTAGGTCCGGCTCTATCAGTTAGCGTCATAGCACTGACAGCACATATCTTGAGAATAGTTTCTCCGAAATTTGGAAAACTCGTTTCTGAAGAAGCCAACCGTTATGGATATCTAAGGCACATTCACTCGCGTATCATAACCAATGCCGAAGAGATTGCTTTCTACGGTGGACACAAGGTGAGTTCTGCGCATTTAGCTCATAATCATAATCATAATTAAAAGTAAATGTTCTATAATGTTTAGGTAGAGCTGCAACAGCTGCGCCAGGCTTACAACCGTTTGGTAAATCAAATGAACAGCATATTTAGCCAGAAACTTTGGTTCATCATGCTGGAGCAATTCTTTATGAAGTATGTGTGGTCAGGTACTGGTATGGTTATGGTGTCCCTACCAATTTTGACAGGAGGAGGGGCTACACTGCGAAATGGCGAAGCTAATGATTCCAATATAAGCGAACGAACTCAATACCTGACCACAGCCAGAAATTTACTTATATCCGCTAGTGACGCCATTGAGAGGCTCATGTCCTCCTACAAAGAGATTGTAGCATTGGCCGGCTACACGGATCGAGTGGCTGGTATGCTGAACGTATTCGAGGAGACGTCTCAAGGACTTTACAGCAAGGCAACGGTATTTGACAATTCCGAAACATGCGGGGGGGGAATAATCGAGTTTCAGGATGGCAAACCAATTGCGAAGGGTCGCATCATTTATACTGATGACAGTGCCGGAAATATGTCTATCAAGTTGTGTGCCGTGCCTGTTGTTACACCTAACTGTGATATCGTTGTACCCAGTCTGACGTTGTCCATCGAAACGGGTGTGCATTTGCTAATAACGGGACCAAATGGTTGCGGCAAATCGAGTTTGTTCCGCATTTTAAGTGGACTCTGGCCTATTTATGCCGGCGAATTGCATATGCCACGCCCTGTTGAGAATAAGCCGTGCATGTTTTACATTCCCCAGCGACCCTATATGTCTATTGGCAGTTTATGTGATCAAATTATATACCCCGATACACGTGACGACATGAATCGCAAGGGCATAACCGAGGATGAGTTGAAAGTCATTTTGAAGATGGTTAGTTTGGAGCACATTGCACAACGGTAATTATACTTATGCTTATATAAACATATATATATTACTTTTGCTATTATACATACACAGCGATAGTTTTGATGTTGTACGAGATTGGAAGGACATTCTTTCTGGAGGCGAAAAACAACGAATGGCCGTTGCGCGTCTATTTTATCACAAGTAAGTCTTAATAACACCTATATATTAACTTAGGGTATATTCATTTTGGACAGACATCTCCGACTCTATCAAGTAATTATATTCTAAATGAGGATCAAGTAGCAAATCAATATAAGCATGTCCGTTCGTCTGTCTGTTGCGACGCAAACTAATCTCTCTTATTTAGAGCTATCTTCATAAAATTTGGTACTTATTCTTCTTACCATTATTTTCTTCTATCCTAAAGCTTTTATAGGAACCATCAGCAATAAGAATCATCAAAATTATATACGCCCAGCAATTGGCGTTTTTATTGCTTTCAATGATTACATACATTATATATAACTATTTAGGAACAATCGGAGGAGGTAAGAACCCGCAAGGGTATAGAACCTTCGACATACCGAATGTAGCCTTTATTTTTGGTTTCTTATATATAGTATACATTAATACTTGTACTTATATTTATTCTAATGTGAATATTCGGTTTTATTAGACCGCGGTATGCACTACTCGACGAATGCACCAGCGCGGTCTCCATTGATGTCGAAAGTTCAATTTATGAGAACGCTAAAAGCATGGGAATCACGCTTCTTACAATAACTCATAGACCAACCCTCTGGTAAGAAAGCATGTGTAATATAAATCAGAAAGTATCAATACAAAATAAACATGCTATTAATTTTTCTTTCACCAGGAAATTTCACACACACATTTTAGAGTTTGATGGCCAGGGAAATTGGAAATTTAGAAAAATGGATCTTCACGAGCAACAGAAAGACCAGTACGTTCACACTGAGTATTAAAAGTTTTAGTGCAAATAAAAACCTACAAATACAAATGTACATACAACAGATTAACACACATTCATTTGTTAAAGTAATTCAATTATTTCTGTATATCCTGAACGGTATTTCAAATTAAATATAATTTTATTATAGCTTGAATTCTTCTCATTGTAAGCTGGGAATACGTACGTTTACTGTGTACAGTGTTCAGTTTGTATATCCTTCGACATTTGAAAATGGTCAAAAGGGCTTACTAGCTTTCTGCACCTCAAATTACACCAGGCGAACAGAGAAAACAGCAGACAGGCAGCACTAAGTCAACAGACGAAGATAGAGCGAGAGGAAATGTGAGTGTGAGAGGACGAGTGCAGAGAGGGTGTCACGTATCAGACTCGATCAAAGCAAAGACAGTGTGAACTGTACTGATTGGTTGAAAACAAAGAGAGCAGAATTGCGCATCTTCTAATCCACTCTCCTTGCGCTCTCTTTGATTTACCTACTCTCAATTATTTTTTTCCTGCTGCTGTTACTGTACGCCTGGTGTAAATTGACTTCGCAACGAAAATCTTTGCAAAAGCTCAAGCAGCATAGCAAAACATGTTGCATACTTTTCGGCTTCTTAATGATTATTTGCTGTAAATGTACGATGGGGAATGGAAAAAGAATTCTACTCAAATAGTTGTTCAACAGACAAATGTGTGAAACGATGTCATTGCGCGGTCTATTTTATTTTTTCAAAAATTTTTCGCCTACAGCGCACTTTTTCTCAACACTTGGAAGCATGCTTAGCTTTTATTTTAAATAAATCAGTTTGGGACACTGTTCCGTCACAAAATGTTGCAGGCAGTCTGGCTCCTTACACAAAAACACAACAACAAAATATATGTGAATTTAATCATTTTCAAAATTCAATTTAAAAAAAAACTAGAAGAGTCCGAGACATAATTCTTTCACCTAAATTCATCATAACTATAGCCCTACCTGTAAAAAAATCGGTGCTGAGGGCACATATTTAACCTTTACCCAGAGTAGTCCCGGGCTCAACTCCCGTCTATGCAGTTCGTGGAAACTTTTTTAAATCTCATAATACTATAAATATTGCCTCTGTTGTTGTATTAAAAGCATACATTTCGTAAGCGAAACAATCGCGCGCGCGATTTTATTTTTCAACAATTTTTTGCCTGCGGCGCTCGTTTCTTCAACACGAAAAATTTGTACTTGCAGCACATATTATTAAACATCTTCGTTGGCGCCAGTCTGCCGACCAACGAGTTATAGTTGCAGGCGCCGAAACTCTCACCCAATATGCAACTCATAAAATAAAACATTATTGTGTCTAAATAACAATTCGTTTGAAATAAATCGCTTGTAGGCCACTATGCGCATCATTGTGACGTTTTACTCAGAATTGGACAACAACAAAATACATGTAAATTGAATTATTTTCAAAATTCAATTAAAAAAAAACTAGAAGCGACCGCCAAATAATTCTTTCACCTAAAATCATGATAAATATAGCCCTATCAGTAAAAAAATTTAAACAAAATCGGTGACGCATGCAGCTATTTAACCTTTACCAAAAAATTCATTAATCTTAATAATATAATATTATTATTAGAAGGAGTGATCTCAGTTATTTGATCTGCGTCAACTACTGTATTTATTTAGTCACGCCCCGTCGCTATTTGAAAGAGTTTATTTATTAAACAGTTTTAGTGGGTAAACGGACAATACAAACCATATAAGTCATGTATGGATGACGGTTACTTTATACCATAGTCAGATCAACTTTATTCCCAATTTTGCATATCGTAATTTGCAATCGCTTTGTGAGGTATTTAAGTCACAACTTAAATAAATGCAAAAGCTTGACTGTATCTTTGTTTGTATTTATTTTTATTTATATTTTCCGGTTTAAAATATACATTACAATTTACAATAAGATCCACAGTAACTTGTTTGATACCCACATTCTTTAAAATACATTATTGTCCATTATTTTCATTTAATTAAATATTTGTTTGTGTTTTGTTTGTTTTTTCATTTTGTTTGCCTAAAACTTTAACCATGCGTAGACAACTTGCGATTATTATTACACAATTAAGTTGGAATATAGTATATATATATATATGTATATATATGTTAAAAATATTTATTTATTGTCACGGAACTTACTACTAATTTTTTATTGTCAACTGCTTGCTTTCCTTGATATATAGAATACCAGTAAATATTAACAGGTATGTATAATATATGTATATCTGTATAAAGTGATAATCGTGCACGATAGAGTAAAAAAATTAAATAACGATTATGTACGATAATAAAGTCAGGCATTCATTATAGAATTTGTTTCTTTGTAATTTCAATTCCGACTTTTACACAAATTTCAGTTTTTAGTATTATACCCAATTTCGTAATATGATTTGAATATACAATTTGTCAAGTACACATTTAATTGATAAAGTATCTTCTATTTACTTTATCACTTGTAGGTTCATAAGTATATAAACATGTTCATATGTATCTATTATATTACAGAAGTAGGTAACATAAGTACTTTATTTAGGTTCGATATGTTAAATTGACGTTTTTTGATCATGTATATAAATGATTTGGTTTAAAACAAATAGAAAAATTGATTGAAATGAACTTAACAAAAGTTGTAACTGTTTATTTGTTGATAAATCGCACCTTGATAATGTGTTACGTTTACTTAGTTAACAAGTTTGAAGATTCAGGCACAGTTTGATCATATTCGTACTGGCAAATTTTTGAGTTATTCTTGCATATTTCAATGCGTAAATACTCAATTTTAAATAAATAATAAAATATTTTAAACTACGTTTAGAGTACGTCACAATGTTATTCGTGAATTGAGCTTACATGTATACATACATATAATATAAACAGGGTTTGCTACATTTACCAAAGGATTATTGCATCTTTTGCATTCCTTTTGAATAATTGTTGATTGTTTTTGACTGGAAGCATTTGTTTTTTTCTTTTTTTTTATATTACTCAACAAAAAGTGTAACATGTGATTTTGAACTATTTGCAAATAAAATACATCTTTATATACAGTAAATATAAATAAATTAATTATACTTTTTTAAGAAATAATACTCACTGTAGCTAAAGCTAAAGCTAAAGTTGAATTACATATGTATATAGATAATCCTGGTATACAATTAATGTTAAAATATTAACTCAATAAAAAATAAGTATAATTCGAAATATGTGTATAGCAACGTCGATCACTAATTTCCTCTTAAAGTTATTTTCAATTGACAACCGTTTCTCCTGTTATACGTAGTTTCATGATAACGATCTTCATTCTATAATATTAATACACACTTGTTCGTAACAAATCGAGTTGAAAATAATTAAGTTAATTAAACCAATGGAAATATACGAAATATATAATATATATTTTAAAGGGCATCATTTAATTAATTGTAATCATAATCGTATAAATCGTATTCATATTTTTTACTATTCGGAAAATAATAGAATTTTTTATTGTTGTTTTTGGTGGAGTCATTATTTGTAGAGAAGAGTCCACTGGCAGTGGTCTTCGAGTCATATTTGATTGATGTTAAAGGTGTCCATGGGTTTTCAGTTAGATCAAATTTGCTTGATTTTCGAGTGTTCCGTTGAAAGTATTCCCTTGGAAAATTCTAAAAATACATTCATTTCATTTTTGAATATGTTAAAAAGTCGAAAATCAAAAGTTACGTTCTTTCAACTATTTAATGCCCCCGTATTAATGCCAAGTTTGTCATGTATTGCACAGAATTTTAACACGAAGACCGCACAAAATATATAAAACTTATATAATTTGTGAGTCTTCTACGTTTCTAGTAACTGGTATCTCCTCTTTTATCATTTGTAATGGTCAAAAAATACTAAGACATGCAAATATGGTTGCCTTTGACGTTCCAAAAGTTGTAGACTCTTGAAATTTACGGCTAATTATACCCTTCGACCATTGAAAATAGTCAAAAAAGGGAGTGCAAATGTATGTAAAAGGCAGAAGGAGGCGTGGGAGACCCCATAAAGTATTTATATTCTTGCACAGGATCACTAGCCGAGTGGATTGAGCCATGTCTGTCTGTCTGTCCGGATGACCAGATTAACACACAGATCTCAGCTATTATAAAAGCTAGAGACACCAAATTTGGCATAAAGATTTCTGTGTACCAGGCGCAGATCAAGTTTATTTCAAATGTTGGGTGCCACGCCCACCGCCCCCGCAAATCAATAATTTAATTTTTAAACCCAATTTATAAGCGCTGTATAAAAGAAACAACTTTCTGACTTTAACATATACTAAGCTGAATGAAATATCTACATATTCTTAAAATTGCAATCCGATCGGACAATAAACACAGAACTTATTTATGAAAGTATGAGCATAAAACCAAGTGCTTGTCTCAGCTAACAAGGGAGGTGGGCGAGCGAGAAGCACGAGCGCAATCTGTCGGGAATAATTTTAAATGATGTGCCTATGTATGTATATATAAAAGTGTTGATAGTTTTTTATGAAATTTGAACTGTGTAATATAGTGCACTAGACAACGCTAAAAGTTCTGTCTATTATAAACAAAGTACCCTATGTATAGGTATTGACGTGACGTCCTTCCAAAACTGATAAAACAATATTATCGGGACAAATTACATTACCTCTTTTAAGAGAGAGCGATTCCTTTCTCGAAAATGCGATTGCCGAATGGGATATGTCCGTGATATGCCTATACTGGCCTGATCTGGTCTACCGTCATTCATTTCGATAGTCGGAAACTTTTGTTTAACAGTTTTACCGATACCAGCTTTATCTAATGTCTCCTTTAGTTTTCTTGTAGTTGACTTGGCAGAGGGATAGGATCCATATCTGCTGCCAATTCGACGAGTCGATGTACGGCCACCAATAATTCTTGGCCCTGCATCCTTATTTTTATTGCTCTCATCGAAAATTTGTCGATTGGCAATGGACATGCGGTCATAGTTCAAATAATTATTGTCCATTGGGTCGGGGCTCCGATTCTCATCCATCATTATTGCATCCACGGGTTTTTCCAGATGAGCATTGTAAGGAGCCGGTATGCTGAAAATAGTTCATTTCTTTTAATAACTTCAAAACCTATAAAAAGAGTTACTCTCAGTATGCCGGTAAATAGCTAGAGTACTAGCCTTATATAGTTAACCATTTTTTTCAAACAAATGCTTGAGAGATGTCTCCAGATAAATTTAAAATATATTTTAAGCTGAAAATCCATACAAAATCAAAGTCGGCTGACTAAATTTTAGCTAGCGAAATATTTTTTCAATTTCCAGCACGTAATAAATATCGTAATAAAAATATAGATAGTTTTTATTGATGGGAGTCAAAAAAGTTATTTAAGCAAGTGAAACAAATGAAAATCAATTGTTTCGCTTACGAAATGTACGCTTTTAATACAACAACAGAGGCAATATTAATAGTTTTAATAGATTTAAATAAAAGTTTCCACAAACTGCATAGACTAGAAGTTCTAGAAGTGCGCAACGCTAAAAACTCAGCCAATACAGTATTTTTATATAGTATTTTTATATTTCAGCCAACCCACAAAAAAATAGAGCTTAAGTTCTGGCAAAGCAAAGTGTGTTAAAACGGTCACAGTGGCTACCGGAGCAACGTGCAAAATGTAGGCAAGTAATTTTAGTTCATCTGCACTTTTTATGTGCAGCTGTCAATGAATTCAAATAATATTATTCAATTCAGCAGCATTATAGTAAAGTAACGATCAGAGAAGATAAGAACATGCAAGGGTATAAAACCTTTGGCATGCCGAAGGAAGTGGTTCGGTTTGGTTTTTTTTAAATTGATCTTACTTCTTTCCATTTGCAATTTCCTTTAGCATGGCTGCGCGTGCTGCCAATTCCTCATTTTTACGTTGCTGCGTCAATTCCTTGGCTCGTTCTGTCCAGATAAGTTCCTTCAGTTTTTGAAAACTTCCTTGAACGGCTGCCGAGTTTTGTGCAGGTGAGCTCATTGACGAGCCCATATATCGATTCTTGCTTGATCGACGAGGCGACGCAGTGGGTGGAGACGAGACAAGCTGTGGGGGGATATTTACGGGCCGGAGTTCAGAGCCATAAAGTTTTGCCTGGCCAGCGTTACTAGGTCGTAATTCAAATGATGCTCGTTGTGGAATAATTGGTTCTCGGCTAACAACACGACCAAAAACAGGAGATCGGGTACGTTCTCTAGCCATCATTCGCAATCTAAATAAATTATATAGTTAAATAGTTAAGACATTTAGGTATTTTAATGTATGATGTATCTTACACTCCTTGCGCCCTGGAGTTTGCATATAGGGGTTCCCAAACATTATATGTAAACGGGTCGCGATATGTGGGTATTTCATTTGTTATTTCAGCTGCTCGAGACTGTCGCTTGGAGAAGCTACATACAAAAACATTTGATCGGATTAAATAAACATGTGTGTATATTAATATACAAAATCGTAACTCACATCCACATTGCGCGCAGTTGCTCGCACGACGGTTCCTGGGAGCTAAGTGGAAAGGTTTTCGGCACAAACACCTCACCGACTCCTACACCTGCATCTGCAACTAGACCGTTGTTGATTGCCGTCGTTCGATCTTCTCCCTTTGCAAACTTATTGCTATCCGGAATTGTCGGTACGGCAAAATCGTGTCTAAGCTCATTCAAGAAATTTCCATTTCCTAGTGCTACGACATTCAAGATGACTAACGGTAAAATCTTTACACATATCTTCTACCAAATTTGAATAAAGAATTGCAAATTAATTAATAGTATACAATTTATATAAATACAAAAAAGAAGTGACGAAGATCTACAATGGAGTACAACTTACTATAAGATACCATTTGCCCAAGTCTACACACTAATTGATTCGAGAATCCATTTAACTTCCAGCTCTACTCCGCACCCTGCATTCTGCCTGTTAGTTACAGTTTCGGTTGCCACAAAGTTATAATGCCAATCTAGCCTATGGCCTACTCAGTATTGCCAACTTAGCCTTTTTCAGCAGCGGATAGAACTGTCCGGATTTCAACTGCGTCAGCCGGAAAAAATTGAAAACAGCCCCTATCCGGAAAACTGTCGTTTTTTTTTTTTTTGGTTTGTCCTTTTTCTATCCTTTTTTGATTCTGTTCAAATTGTTACAAAATCATCCAAATGGTTATCAATTTATAATCGATATCAGCACTTATTAAAAATGCAACCCTGTTGTATTGGCGTATAATCGATATTAAAGCATATCGCGTTACTTTTCGTGAACAATTTGTGAACTTAAAATGCCAAAGGAAGTGTACAAAAAAAAGTTTCGAGATGCATGGCTAAAACAGCCAGATTTTCAGCAGCGGATTTGTCGCGGCGATGTTGAAGGTCCTGATAAGGCGTATTTGCAAATGCAGTATTAATCCAAAAATTGATCACATCCGTGCGCATATGGCTTCTAAGAATCATGTGCAGAATATGGTGCCTTTTGATCACAAAAAATAAACTAATCTTCAAGCCAACAGTAGCAAAATCAACAATAACAACAATATATAATATATAAAATTTTCTTAAAATTTAAAGTTTGCCATTGTTTTTTTTTTGTCCTTTTTGTATGTTTAAGCTATTTCTATAATTTTTGGACAGTTGAGCACCGAAAAAATATAAAATTAACGTATAAATGGTCGAAAAATAGAGTGTCCTTATTATTTGTACTTTTCTTTTATTTTTGCCCTTTTTCTGTCCTCTTTTTCTAACCCATGAGGCCTTTTTCAGAGCCAAGTTGCTGACAACACTGGTCCTACTACACATGGCTTACCCTATGGCAACAATCGATATCAATGGTGACTAGCGTGCCTGCTGATTTTGTGTGAGAGTGAAACAAGAAACTGGTGTTGGGAATTATAACAAAAGTTTGCTGTAGTGCTTCAAAATTGAACGAAGAGTATCTTATTGTTTGTTCCATTTTGTAGACTACACTAACTTAACAGCGAATTGTCTTACTCACCGAGCTGAGATTGCCAAACATCTTTTCCAATTATTGATATGTACACGTATACATATAGATACACATATGTATATACATATATATATATATATATCTATACGATACAATATATATATATGTATATATACATATATGTATATGTTTACAGATAGCTATACATGTGTATATATATGTATATATACCTCAATATTTTATATATACATCAATTAATGTATGTATGTATATGTATATGTATATCATATAATGTAAACGGTTGCCAATTGAAATTGCAGCATCAGCTATATATTTGTGATAGGTAAAATTACAGAAATGATGTATTAGAATTATTTATATTTATTTCTTGAAAAGGGCATGCGAATATATGTATATGATAGATAACAGTTAAATCTATTGCAGGTGCTCTCAAAAATTAAATCTTAATTATTACAAAGTGCCCGCACAAGTTAAGTATATATACACGGTGCGTCCGTCTGTGCCAATAACTAATTTCAGCAATTTAATAACTATTAAGTGTTCAACCGGCAATAATGGATCAATTGTGTTTCTTTTGGAAAAGACTCTCCTCGATTCTGCATTATTCCAAAGGAAATATGTGCGAATGTAAGTAGCAGGCGACTGACAGACCCCATAAAGTGCATATATTCTTGATCTTAAGCCATGTTCGTCTGCCCGTCTATATAAAGGTGCTGATCTTAGCTGTTGTGAAATCTAGTGACACCAAATTCACCATGAAGATTTTTGTATACCATCAGCAGATCAATTTTAATTATATATATACAAATATACCAGTATATAATTGGGTCTGCCACGGCTTTTTCTACCTCTTACAAATAATTGTACAAAGTAAGTGTGCTATCGTAATTACGATAGTGATCATAAATATAATAAGTTCATAATGTGATAAGTTCATAAATGTATCGCGATATATTATAAGTTGCAGCCGAGTAAGAAAAGTACTACAAGAATGGAAGAATGGCAAGAAACACTTAACACACTGAAAAAAAACTTAAAATTTTGACTTTACGTAAGAAAGTTAAAGACTTCTATTAAGTTTTAAGCGTTTTTTTTAATGCAAAAATACTTATCAATATGTGAGTCAGTTAAATCAACAAAAAAAAGCAATATTTTTTATATTCAACGGAAAAATAAAATGTCTGTTTACACATTTTTGACACTGTCAAGAAACTATTATTCTCGACAGATGGAGCTCGACACACGCATTTGTTGTTATACTCATAATATCTTGAATATGCAAAATTTGAAATAAACTTGATCTGCGCAAGAATATATATACTTTAAGGGACGCCCCTACGCCTCCTTCTGCCTGTTACATTTGCAAGTTGATCCTTTTTTGAGCATTTTCAATGGTCTATGGGGTACGAGTATAATCACTCTGAAACCCTAACTCTCCCTTCAACAATGAAACAACAAAAATAAATCAGCCCAGGTGCTATGTATGTGTTATAATAAAGTAAATATATGTACAAATGTACATTTACACTCGTTATTCTTGTTTGTATAGTAGACTAAACTAGCAGGTGCATGTGCTGTACAAACAATATATTGTAGTAAATTACTATTGAGTGTAGTACAGTTAGTAGTGCATTTATCATAAAAGGAATTAGTCAAAGAAAGACTTTGTGCATTGTTTATAAGTATTGAATTTACTTTTTGTCTGTATTTATTATCGTTTCCAATTATCAATTTTAAGTTAAATAACCATCGCTTGGCCGCCAATTTAGAGTATCTCGTATTTATCGGATGCGTTGAATTGCGATAAGCCAAAGCCATTTTTGAGCTATAGTAAATATTAAGTGAGATCCTAACAAACGAAATCAAATAATTAATACACAGATCAAACCAGCACATACACATTCTTACATTCTTTTCGCTTAAATTTAAAATACAACTTAAACTTATTTACTTATTGTTTTTTTATGTAATCTCAGCCTAATATTTATATCATATTTTTATGCGATTGTTGTTGCAATTGAATATGAATTTCTGAATGTGTTAATAGTGTAAATATATTGTAATATAAGCTAAAGATAAGGTAACACTGTAACTATCGATAAGAAACGGCCACTCGATATATGGTCATCGAGCGTGCACAATCGAGGAAGTGCAATCACTCTCTCGAGAAAGCGCCAGACGAATAGACGTGAAAGAATAAAAGTAAATAAAATAAAAGTTTTACAAATGATAAGATTTATTGAAGTTGTAGAGACTTAATATTCAAAGTAAACAATATTTACCAATCTGATTGATCGTTTCATTTAAATTAAATATAAAATACATTCATCATTTTAAGATTAAAATCGAATTATTTTATTTAACTCTATACATTAATAACTTTTAAAACTCTTTCTTAAGTCTACTGAATTAGTTGATATTAAATAAATAAAATAAATCAATATTAATAAGATCCAACTAAAATCGATACATTCAATAGAAAATCCTTAAAATACACTATTTTTTTTAATATATATCTTAAAGCAATTATTTATATTGTTTATTATTCATTGTATATATGTGAGAGGGGGGGTAGGTTGCAGTTTTACAGTCGCCCAATCGTTATAAAACTCGATGAGACAAGACAAAAACACACAACAAAACATCTTCCATTTTCAGATTATATAGCCTTCGATTAGTCCGATTTCCGAATGTTTGTTTCCGTTAGCAAACTAAATGAATAAGAAACCGTTATCTCTTCTCAGTAAGGATCAATCGTTAGATTGTGGCGCCTCGGAAACTGCTACCCTGCCCACTTTCCACTATCGAAATATGAGTCACAATGTAGGATCTGTACTGCGACCTTTAAGATCTAAGCTTGCTGAGTTTAGAGCTTCCTTGTAAGTACATTTTTTTAATGAATTTTCAGACTTTTCCTGGGCTGCTTCATATAATATCTTTAAGTTGGAGAAGGTTGCTTTCCAGTGTTGCAAATCTCTTATGGGCGAATATAGCTGTAAAACTCGAAATTTGCCACCATAGAGGCTTGCTGATGTTAATGTTAGGAACCCAATATTATTTTATAAAGAGCTCTGACGACAATCAAAATCAACTTTTTTTTTAAGCATTGCACGATGTAGATTTCCAGATAAGTTAGATATTACAAATTCATTAATGATTGCAATTGATAAGAATTGAAGAGGCACACTGTAAAGTCTGACTTACACCCAAATGTCCATTCAGAAAAATATTCATTCAATTATGAGTACATGAACATATGTATTGTATATGTACATATATACATACATATTTTCTACGCATGTGTAGATTTGGGTTGAAATATGTGTGAGTCTGTATTAGACTCCTGCATGAATGCATTCAAAGCGCAAGATGAACCATTCATGAAATAAGAAGCACACTTTTTAGTGTACTCACTTACAGATGATGCCCTGCCTTCTGTATTACTATACCAATTTATTTGATAGTGAGTACATTATTTTGAGTATAGTATTTTAGTGACAGGCACAGTGTACAATGCATAATACAATATTGTCAAATGCATTCTGCGCTTATACGTTTGTGCCATGATAAAACAAATAGGTGGTACTTAGTTCACTACCCTCTGCTATACACTTACAGAATAAGTGAAAGGGTTTAGTTATTAATTTTTTAGTGTACTCATTTTCCTAAATTTTCAATCATGCAATCATTTTAAATAAATAGTACACTTTTCGCTTGAATTCAATTATTGTGTGGTGGGTAATAAGTACAAAAAATGAGTACAATATAGAATAAGTGAAAGGGTTTCATCTCCTCCCATTTTGTTCTTTGCTTATTGGCAATTGTACTCATTGCAAAGTAATTTCTAGCGTAGTTATTAATTTTATAGTGTACTTATTTTCATAATGTCTCAATCATGCAATCATTTTAAATAAATAGTACACTTTTCACTTGAATTCAATTATTGTGTGGTGATAAATAAGTAAAAAAAAAAGAGTACAGTATAGTACAGTACAGCATTGTTGCCCTGAAATAAATTCATTCATGCAGAACTCTAGTCTGTATGTATTAATTTTTAAGCCTGCGCACAACATTTCGACGAGTTCTTTATTAGTATAAAATCTGTCTTTGAGTAGTGGAATATAATTTTTAAATTCTGTTATTCTGTTATTAGAATACAAACACTTAAGTTCAAGTGTGTCAAGTATGTTATCTTATCTGCTACAACTATTTATACATACATATGTACATATCTATGTATGAAGGTAACTGTGTGTATTTAAATGCAAATCCTTAAACGATTGAATTAACCTAAAATTCTTACTTACATTAATAAAATGATTTCAAGTAATTTAGTTGTGATTTATCTGTAATCGGGTTATTACACAGGCATTTAATTTCAGTTCTTGTCGTGTGAAATGTCTCTTTCACTCCTCAAGTTCTATTGATGAACTGCACGGGCCCACGATAAAAATTGAACTAAGTTAACAGTTTTCACTGCGCCTTGACAAGCAAAACACGAATTATCTCTGCATACTCCTTCAATTGAAGACCAGCATCGGCTTTTGGTTCGGCTTTTGTCCCTCGTGTGTGGGCGTATAAATACATACACATGTTGAAGTGTATTTATATATGTATGCACATACAAACATACATGCATAAATAAGTTTTGGGCTCATGTATTTTATTATGAATGAAATCGTATATAGTTTATTCTCTATTCTAAAAGTGTTCCATGAGTTAACATTCTCTGCATATGTATGTATGTACATATGTATCTCCCAATTCTTGAAGATGAAAATGTGTGTGTTAATTTACAACGTAAAATACATGTGTATGTACATACATGATATATATGTATATGTTCATACATTTATATAGCAAATGTAACTGTAAGTAAGCAGTTTCCCGTTAACCTTTTGATTTTGTTTAGTATTTTTCCAACGCATTTATTCACAAGTGTTAATATTTAAATATCGATACGTTATCGATAACATGACTTGCACACCATGTTATCTGAAATCGAAATTTCGTCAATGCATTTCATGTCCGAGAGTAAACGAGCTCTGCTGTGTTTTGGAATTTTTTAGGACATTTCAGGTCGTCGGATTCTTTTCTTGGCAAATACATAAAAATGTCGGATCAACAATTTATAAATGTTTAACCAATCTCCTTAAAAGTTGAAGCCGAAAATAAACAAAAATATAGACATGTGCAACTGTTAATTGGTGTATCGAGTCATATTGAAGCAGAAAAACAGTGGTAGTATTGATATTGATATTGATTTTCACATAGACTGTTTGAAAAATTGTGTTAAATCTCAATTAAAATGTTGTAACTGCATTTGACTGTAGGAAATATCAAATTGATTATAATATTTTGTTCTATGTTTGCATCCGACCTAATATTTTTATTAATATCAACATATATAAGTTTGTTGTAACATATACATGTGCATGTGTGTATCTCATAAAATGTGTATCCCAAATCCATACGTGCCTGCATACATATGTATGTAAATACATACATACATAGATACATACATTTATACTCATAATAAAGTGCAGTATTCTGTTATTAATATGCATTAATATTAAATTATTAATGGTCGAATATTTTAATCACATGTGCATCTAGAGTCCAACAAATTGTACTTGTGAAACTTGTCAAAATTTATGGTCAGGTATTCTAACAAGCTCCACCGTAGGGATTTTAACAAGCTCAAAAGATTTTGTGTATCGGATAACATACAGTCTGTCAAGTAATTCTTTACTCAAATGTACATGTTAATGTTATGTACATATGTGTAAAGTGTTTTTTGACAGACTGTTTATTGAGTGGCTCTAAACTTCTTTATTTACCCATTTAATGTCAACTTAACATATTTATTTTTCTATTTAGTGTATCGACTTGTGTCAGTGGGGCAAAGATATAAGAATACAATTAAATTTAATCTAAAATTACAATAATATCAAATGAGGAAGAAAGGCAACTTTCGGAATGTCGAAAGTTGTATACCCTTATCTCCTCCGATCGTGACAATAGTAGTTATATATAATAGTGCTGAATTCAAAAGTATTGTGTTTATTCAATATTATGTCTCTCTTTTGTTGGCACCGATAAGTAAAGTTATTTTTAAAGTCAATACTAAAGTCTTTATACAAAATACCTGTGGTCCGATAATGATGAAATTTTATATACATATTATTTATATATAAAAAAAGTGAGATGCTGTCAATTTGGTTACAATATCTTGACAAATATACGATATATCGGTGCGATTCCGTTTTGACTTGTATATATACAGCGTGCAGCAGTAAGAAGCATGTGTGCCAAGTTTCATTAAGATAGAGTCTGACGATTCTTAATTCGATCCTTATTTGATCCTCATTCTTCCAATTCTAGAGAACGTATCATGGGTTAATTATTGTCCTCAGTAGTTTACAAGACCCTGTTCTATTTTTTTGTCTGCGAGAACTTGCATAGTTTAATAATAGAAAGATAGCACTTTGATATTATATGACTTTGATTGCTACTGACAAAACTGAAAAACAATACTCTTACATTCCTCTTGGCCGATTGTTGGTCTATACTATGTGTGCTATATGTTATAGTAGTCAAATTGGTCGATAGGTAGCTTTACGATCTATATCTGACTTATTTACAGCGTGCAGTAATAAGAAGCATGTGTGCCAAGTTGCATCAAGATAGATCCAAAACTGAGTCAGACTAATGCTTCTGGCAAAATGAATAAACCCTCTGTAAAATAACAATAGTGTTCTTGGACTCTCTGACCTAAAGTCGATTACAATAAGTATTTTACAAGTATACAAGGATTTTTGTTTGTTCTATATTAGGGGAATTCCAAAGAAAACACAATATTTTTAAGGTTATACATGTTTAAGTTTAGGGAAATTTAAATAACCAAGCTTGAGTTAGTACAAATAGAAGCTGATGAAAATACACAAACATCAGATTCAATTATAGTTATTTCTTTGGGATAGTCAGATATATAGTATAAAATCACCCCTTAAAGTGAGCATTAAAAGCCTTTCACGTCTGCGCCACAAGGCCAATGCTTTATCGACTGAGCATACCCTGAACATAAACAACAAATTATGACCAGTAGTTGTTTCTCTCATCCACGCATCCGACATCCAGAGTCCACTCATCGTGGACCAGCTCTATTAGCACCTGATTGTACCCTAGTTATTGGCAGCCTGCTCGTCTAGTTGCCAGAGGATTATCCCGTTGAGTTGCCAATAAAAGACAATCACAAAGCACAGCATAAGTTCCCTGTGCAACTATAGCCACGCTGTTTTTGTACTCCAACAAGTGGAACCAATTATGTCTTCGCCAGCTTTCGAGCGCTCTATACACTCCCATGTGCTGATCCAACGCAGTTAAGTGAGCGACGCCTCCGCGGCATACCCATCAGTCGCAATAGATCCAGCTTTGAATACTGCCACCAGTGTAGCCTCAACTAGCATCTGCTGAAGAATTGACCCGATTCTATCCAGGTAGATGTCGTGGGCTAGCATAAAGTCTCCATTCACGCGCCTGACACTGCACGCCTGAAGTGGGCGCTGCTCATATTCGAAGTTGTTCCCCGCTTCCACCATATGAATGAAGATGATTCTTGCATTATAGGGAGGAAGTGATTAACCATAGGGACGTTTGTTCTAGAGGGTGTTGTATGTCTTATCTAAGTAAAGAGTGTGCTTCATGTAATTTGTGAAGGAAGATGATATAATTTTTACGATATTATATAGACTTTTAACCAATGATTTGTGACCATTTGCGACATCTGCATTCCTTTCTGGTTACCTACTGTTTACCTACTGAGGTTCGGTTGCCACACAATCCACTGGGCAGCTTTTTCGGGTGCCTTCAGACCAGTTAGCCTATCCATTAAATTACCACACACCTCATTGTTTATCGCTGGTTTTCTTTTATATATTTTAAAGAAATCCCAAAGAAATCACAATACTTTTTGGGTTTTATATGTTGTAGCTTGACTTAGCACAAATACAAACTGATGAAAATACAGAAACATCAGATTCAACTATAGTTATTCCTTTAAGTAAGCTTTCTATATGAAATAGAGGGATGCCACATAACTTATAAGTAGAAATTTACATTATTATAATAACATGTTATCCAACAACGATCGAGAACATAACAAACTTACATTATTATAATAACATGTTATCCAACAATGATCGAGAACATAATAAACATAATGAACTTTTATATGTTTAAATACCATTTGATAATTTAAATCTCTAAATTCCCGGTTTCAGAATTGAAGTGAAGATTACAAACTGTGCAATTTGGATTCACGTATAACAATGGTGTCACTACAAAGTCACTTACTATCTAAGCTTGGCTTGATTTTGCTACTTCTGATAAATTTCTCATCGCCGTCTAATGGAATAGGGAGCTCAACTGAAAACGAGGAGGAGTACCTAACACAACGTGGTTCGTTTCAAATATTTATTTATTTTTAGTAATATACAAATTTAAATGTATTTTAAATAATAATTATCCATTACAATTTGTTAAGTAATTTTAAGCCTATATATTAATTTGTTTGACCTTCGATTAATTTTGTTCGAATGACATAAGGAAGTGCAACAGATTTCACAATATATTATATATATGTACATATGTATGTATATTTATTTGTATAGCAGATTTCAGATATTATAACTTTTGAAGGTTCTTGTATACCTAACGTACAACAAGTTTATATTAAATAGATGCAGGAGACCTATGTATTGTTGATAAAAGTAAACAGTCGGATCCAAATCTTCCGTAAACTAAATATTAACATTTTTAAATTTTAGAACAATATTGAACTTGTTGACGCGGGTATCTCAATATCGATCCCGCTCGACTGTTGTTTTTTTTATTGTTATTTACTTTCTGTAAATCGTTCAACTACTAACTTTTTGTTTCAAATGTTTCAGAATATATTTTAGAAAAATCATACCATGGCTTAATAAGGGAAAATGAAACTCTTGTGGAAATAACACCAGTAATCAAAGTGGACGAAGAGAAAATTTGTAATTTTCGCATTTTAAAAAAACCATATCATGAAATACCATTTCAGGTAAGCGTTTCAAAATCATATATTGTATATTTGTCCTTAAACACGTCCATATGTACGTACGTATTCATTTAAATGCATAATGTCTAATAAATATTTGTTATTAAGTACCGTTCTGCATAATTTACGATGATTAACAGTTTCAACAAAAATTTATCTTTTCATTTTCATTTTGCAACCATGTAAAGGGTGATTTTGTAAGAGCTATAGGAAAGTATTTAAAAAAAAACATAAAATTTAGAGAAATGCATGAAATGCTTATTTTAATCGATAGTACGGTGCATATATAGTAATTGAATGTTTGAAGATTATTTCAAGCAAATGTTGACCGTGACTGCGCCTCAAATGCTCCATCCGCTTAGTCCAATTTTGTCATAATCTTTTCAACATTTCGGCATCGCGATATCTCACAAAAAATGTTTCAATGTTGTCCTGTTATAGACCACACTGAAGATGTCTGACAGTTATACAAAACGAGAAACGTGTATCAGATGTTTAAACCAGCGTTGCCAAAAAGATAATAGCTAAAAAATCACCCTTTATTTTAAAAATGATCGTACTCTATTGTGTTTTTCGGAATGTGACATCCGCGATTTATGTAGCACATAAAGCTAAATGACCTTAAGAATGTTAATCCTTAAGATTTTTAAAACGTATAACGGATACGCCGTACTATGTAAAAGTGTGAGATCGATTTTGTTGTTTGTTTTGTTGTTTCAGATTGAGTTGGTGAACAACTTGGGTATATTGAAGGCACGTCGCACACTTAATTGCGAGAAGCGCAAGAGCTATCACTTTGAGATTGTTGCTATTTATTGTGATGGAACGCCATCGAATGCGGCTAATGTTCATATTACAGTAATTGATATAAATGAGTATGCTCCGACGTTTTTACAACCCTCATATGTAACAGAAGTCGATGAGGGTCGCCTCTACAACGAAATTCTAAGGGTCGAAGCTGTCGACAAGGACTGTACGCCCCTATTTGGTGATGTCTGCAAATATGAGATATTAAATAGTGATGAGCCTTTCACAATTGATAACGAGGGCTCTATAAAAAATACAGAACCGCTTACACATCAAATCTCTCAAAATCATATCCTTTCTGTTGTCGCTTATGACTGTGCAATGAAGGATTCCGATCCCATCATGGTCAGCATTAAGGTGCGCCGTGTGTGCGACGCTAAGTTCATGGGAATACCAGAGCGAATTGATTATACGGTAAGTGCGATCACAAGTCAACATACTTACATGATTTAATTGTAATTTTATATCTATTAACGAACTAAAAAATTGCGAATAGTGGAGGGTAGCATGAATTGATGGGGCAAAATTAGTTATTTAAAGGTGTTTGCGTTAACAACAATGAAGTTAAATTGATTATAGTCTGAACATAATACCCCGTGCAGTTCGACTTAATCTTAAGAAGTTACGGGCAATTCTACATCGAACAGAGAAGTGTAACATTCTTCATTATAAATCATAACAACACTGAATTTATTTAGAAAATAATTTTAAAGGAGCTCCGCTTGCAAATTATGGAACACAAAATACGCTATACATTAAAGATATATATTTACAAAATCGTAACCATAATTTTTGATCAATTACTGGCTAAGAGCGCGATTCAGTGATCCGCTTTCCTTCACTTAAAAATGTTTTTGTTAGGGAACAATTTTTGCAGCGCGTACCTAAATTTATCTTTACAAGTAATTTATTAAGGTTATTAAAACGAAAGGATTTAACGATGATTAAAAGGATATCGATAAATTAAACAGATTAATATCTATTGAAAGTGAATATTTAAATAAACGTGAATGGCAAATTGAGATGGTTGCCAGATCTCCACAAGACGTTTTTAAATCTCTCATGCCAAACAATTACGGCAATCGGAAAAATTCTCAATTTATATATAATATATATATATAATTATATTTAATAATTACTATTTTGTTTATCAATTGCAGTCCGGAAGTACGGAGAATCTACAATTGTTTCCCAATGTGCGGTTGGATATGTGCAACATAATGTGCAGCGCGGATAGCCTGAATATTCAAGCATCGATAGCTCTTAAGGTGAGTTGTATTGATCTTCCTTCTATATATGTACATATGTATATATGTGAAAAGAGTAACTTTTCAGTCAAATTGACATGTTAATGTAATGTACAATACATATTTGTAAAGAGTTACTTGACAGACTGTATATATACATACATATATCAATATAGACTTATTGCCTTCCTTTTCTCACAGACAAAACACATTTCGTTCGGTTGCGATAGAGATATTTCGAATTGTTCAGGCAGTTTGAATTTAAGAAATCTTTTGCCTCGAGATGCTGACTGGACCAAAGAGCTTAAATATGATGAGGGAAACGAGCCGATATTCCACTTTGATGGTTCTACTGGGGTTGTTGTGCCGAATTATTTGGTTTCGGTGGGACGTCATGACTTTTCGCTACATCCATTTAGCATTGTGACCATTTTTCGGCATGGCAGTCAGAACATGATTCAAGATAAGCACGTTAAAGAGCACATTATTTGCAGTGCGGATGATCACAAAATGAATCGTCATCATATGGCGGTATTTGTACGCAATTGCCGTCTGATCTTGCTGCTACGCAAAAATTATAATGACGGCGACCTAAACATATTTAGCCCAGCCGAGTGGCGATGGAAAATACCGCAAGTGTGCGACAACGAATGGCATCATTATGTGCTCAATGTAGATCAATCGTCAAAAATAGAACTCTTTATCGATGGTGTGATGTTCGAGAATGGCGCCGAGGATCATCATACAAACCCGGAAGTAATCGATGATTGGCCTCTTCATGCGGCACATGGTGTCAATACCACATTGGCAGTAGGTGCCTGCTATCAAGGCTCGGAGAACCGACTCAAGCACGGCTTCAATGGCGACATCTCCGAGGTGAAGGTTGCTCTAAACAGCATTCTCTCCGCCGAGGATATTAAATGTGGTACAAGTTGCGCAGAGCATTTAATTGCATCCACTGAAGGGGAACAGGAATTGGACGAGGTGCAAGTGAACTCCCAAATGAATGAGATATATATCGAGGCTCAGAGTAAACTGCAAATTGAACGGTTAATGCGTAATATTCAATACATTAATATTAAAAAGAATCCCACAATCGGTAGGCGAAACATCGAGGTGCACACAACACTAATGTGCAGCAACCAGACCACAATACGACTACCCTCTATCGAAACATATATTATGGTCAATGCGCCAATCTCGGGAATAACTGATTCAAATCTTATAACTACTAAAAACAACATTGATAAGGACATGGAATCAGCCGCTATGTACAAAATGGAAGAACCCGATTCCCAAAACCTGGACTTCGACCAAAGACTTCATTCAGAGTCACCTAAAATAGTAATTTCAGGTAATTTAAGAAAGTATTAAAACAAGAAACATACTGAAACTACGAAGAAAACATTTCTCCTTTTATGCATTACAAACTTTCCATTAAATCTAGTACAGCTACAATGCTACAGTCGAGCGCGCCTTGCTGTAATATACCCGCTTGTTGGTTTAAATCAATATTTTAAATACATAGTGACGTTTATCTTCTTTTCTCCTGCTTTTGCGTATTTCTACGCATATAATACATATTTCTCAATATTTTCGATACTTGGCGAGGACAATCATGAAAATACAGGGAAAGAATCAAAATTATAGTTTTTTTTTTAAAAATCGGGCCAGAAATAATAATAAAATAATGTTGCACGAAATTCTTATTTGTTTTCAATTGTTTAATAGTTTTATTTCCTTTTCAAATTATCTTTCTTTTAATGCGCGTCGTCCAATTTCACAAGCTCGTATTAATGTATCCCGATCTTCGATAACGATTACCTTAACTATTGCTTTATTGTTCTAATTACACGATGATTCCAAAATATAAGAACAACTATCGGAACTTCTTAAGTTATCTTTCGATTAATCGTTAACTGCAATAAAGCTTATTCGAATATAATATAAATACAATAATATATTGTAGATATAATGCTACATAATAAAATTATATTTTCGTGCTACAGGTATGCAAAACAAGTTAGTTTCATATCAGGAGATCAAACTGGGTGTACACATTTTGGACAAACTTCACATCGACCTCTCAGTAAATGGAAATCCAGTGACTCTTAAGGGGAATCTAGACGCCTGCACTGTTGTTGTGTTTCCCTCGTTAAATCCGGATCATGAAGAAATTCAAATAGATGGTGATGAATCTCTGTCCTCAACGATGGATATTCGCACAAATATTAATAAGGATGGCGTGGAGATGATCGGCACTGATTCCACACGCAACTATCTCAGCGTACTTCGTGCTCTCGTTTACAGCAACAAGAAGCCAGCGTATTATTTGAACCGCGTTTTCAAGCTCTCTTGTTCAAAACTTAGCTCACAGTTTAAAAGCAGCGAGTATACACTAACACTGACTGTTTTGCATCCAAAGCAATCATTCAAGACAACAAACTCGCCGTCATCATCCATCTTATCATCATTGTCTTCGTCGACAGAAGGAAATGATTTGTCTGGTATTTACCACAAGGAACGTGAAATAAGTGGGAATGCAGATCAAGCTCAAGGTACGTTACTACGTTACACACCACACCATATAGAAATTCAATTGTTTATTTATGATTGCTTGCAGGTACAAAAATCTTCTCGTATTCTCTTCTACACACTAATGATGTCCAAGAGCCAAAATCACACGTTCATTCCATAATTCACAAAGGTTTGTCCTGCAGCATATAAATATATAAATGATGTCAATTTTACATATTTAATATTTCACTTTCAGCTGAAGCGTCTCATCCAACAATGTTAATCATTTTGGTATCTGTGTTTCTTGTCGTCCTGCTATGCGGCGTTTCAATCGTACGTCTTAAAAATAACCAAAAGTACGCAGATCGACACCAGCCCTGCCCTAAGGTAAAAACAAATTATTAAATCAATAATTATGGTATTACATATAAACCTGTTTACGTTTATTGTAACATCAAATTATAGATGGGGAAATTGTACATACAGATAGTCAAGTAACTCTTTACTCAAATGGACATGTTAATGTAATGTACATATGTATGTCTAAAGAGTTACTTGACAGACTGTATGTACATACATTCTTCCATTCTTGTAGTCCTTTTTTTTACTCAGCTTTTGATTGCTGCAACTTGTAATATATCGCGTTACATTTATATACTTATCGATAACTATCGTAACTAAGATACCACAGATGGCTATTACTAAGAATCAGGCAAATAGTTTTTTAATAACTTCTGCTTTTGCTAGATATCACTAAAACTAGACAATGACTGACATATAGCTAATGTCGAGTCGCCGACAATATGCAGGGAATGCCTTAAACAATCATTGACCGCCGTTGGCGAATGTACATCGAACAAAAAAGAAGGGCTGAATGATGATGTTTTATTCTATATCTAGTTCCAAGTCTACATAGCGCAGTTTTTCTTCCCTCACTGTTGGAATTGATCTGACGCGCCAACCATAGCTTAATTAATCGGTGTGACCAATTAGAACAACGAAAAAAACGCATACAATAAAATACTAAATCTAAGTGCCGTGCCCTCTATCGGTGACAAATTACTTAACTAACTATCGACTTATCCGTGCCGCGACAATAATATATATTTACATTTAACAATACATACAAACATAAGTTTATATTATTGTATAAAAATCAAAATAATAACTTAATCATATTATTCACAGACAAACTCTTTTAGCAAGGTTTTTTCTAGCAAATGCCAGCTAAATTAAATGTAGGTCTTGTATGAAGACCAGTTGTGATATTATAATTAACTGAACTTATAGAACCTTCGGCATTCCGATTGTAGCCTTCGTTTTAGTTTTCACTTTAGATTTCCTTTCAATATCAATTGAAATTTAAATTAATTATTTACTGTGGTATTATTTTAGATTTCTGACGAAGGTTTAATATGGGACGATTCTGCATTAACGATTACCATAAATCCAATGCAAACAGATGCAACATCTGAAGATAGCTCTGATACGGAAAATTCGGATTCGGAAGATGAAGAAAGTGAGTACGCAATGAACAATGAAAACAAAAATGAAATAATTATTATTGTTCCTTACAGTTATGAAAGATGGCTTTGCACACATTAATCAACTCGAATGGGATAACACCAACATGTTTTCATCATCAAACTGAACCGGGTGTCTGTCGTTTACTAATAAAAGTTAATACTAATTATATGTAAATGTGCTTTTAAAATACAAGAACCATCCAACAACTATTCTACAAAGCTACTTTACGAAAATACCCTGTATTTGGATATCAGAAATTAGCTGAACACTTTTGCTAATATACCTTTGTGCAATGCAAACCTTTTCGTTATTTATAGCATCGTAGTGGCAACAGGGAGTATCTTATATATATAAACGGTAAAATATTCACATATATAAACACAATAACTCTAGCTAACATATTGTACAATTATAGCTGGATAAACATACAATTTAAAGTACGTTTCGTAAACCCTTGCACAGGAAAGCAAAAATTAATGTCAGGATTACACTCGTAAAAAATAAAGGAGTTACCTCCGTCCTCATATAATGTATAAGACGTAGCTTATATACAGCTTAACGATTATGTTTAAATGAAATTTAATTACTTAAATCGTTGATACTATATTAAACACTTTTAATCAAGTGTAATATAATTATCTATTTTATCATATTACAAATAAATGACAAAAGGGTAACTCTAAAAAGGGGAATCCTTAACACTCTTAAGTCCTTCACAGTCACAGCCCCTTCCGTCTTCAATAGAAGTTACACAACTCCATTAGCATATGAATGAATGTCATATTTAAATCAATTTATTTGTATATTTTTAATTGCTTTTCAGTGACGTTTACGATTCAATTCTAAGGTCTAGCAGTGATGTGTCAACATGCTTAATAAACTCTTAAACCCATAAAAAAGCTTATTAGTAATATTTTTAAACATTTTCTTTATTTTTATCAGTTGACAATGAATTGAAAATGGATCTAATAACTTTGTGCAAATGTTTTGAATAGGCAGAAGAATGAATATATACTATATATATATTATGGACTATATATATTATATAGTATATATATTATATACTATATATATTATATACTATATATATTATATACTATATATATTATATACTATATATATTATATACTATATATTCGTGGTTGACATCAATAGCCCAATCAATTGGGCCATGTCCGTCTCTCAGTCTGTATGAACATTAAGGATCACAGCGGTTAACGTAGGGAGGACAAATTTAGCATGAAGGTTCTAAATACTCAATAAAGTATATTTTAAATGATTTATTTCATATTCAAGTTGAGTTTATTTTAATTGAATTTTAGATAACACGCCCACCGCCTACGCAAATTGAACGTATGCAATAATAAAGCAAAGTATTTAAGTTACAACTATCTGTATAGATGAAGCTTCTATTGTAATTTGATCAAACAATAAACAAAATTCGAACAAGTAACGAAATTTACAATCGACAACATTTCCTTGGCCCAAATTAAACCGCCAGCTTTGAAAATAGCGAAGATCTCCACGTTTAAACGGACAGACATGCCTCAATCGACTCGGTTAGTGATGTGATAAAGAACATATACATATATATATATTCTGTTTAGTACAAGTGCAAAAAGAAGTTATGACTTTTTTATAGCAAAGATAATAAAATAAAAAAATAATTTGTTTACTGCGCTTTCGACTATAGCCGTCGGTACTTATAGTTACATATTTGCATTAATTTAAATGTATGTATCACATGCAGAAGGAGGCGTGGCAGATCCCATAAGCTGGGTAGTGGCCCCGTCGCGACAGCCATATCCTTTCTTCTCTCTATATCCGTATCCGTTACAATTCTATATAGTGCATAGATCTCGTACACTGTCTGTCACGCCTACCGCCCCCGTAAATCTAAATTCAAGCTTATCACTTTAATTTGTAGGCGACCTACACGATAATATAAGGGTATCCTACTTAACGTTACTTTTTCTTATTTTAATTTTAATTTAAAAAATATTTTTAGTTATCACAGTAACGGCCATAAGTAATGCCACTGCATTCTTGAATCAATTAAATATTTTGAAATAAAGAAAGTTCTGATTGACATACAAAAATTATAATCATATTAAAGAGTCGAATTTCTAAGAAATTTACTAACTTTACAGTGTTTCAATATCTGGTTAAGCCATATTATCCGTTCTAAAGACATGCATATGATAAACTTAAATTATGTTATACTAAAATGAGTAAAATAAAGATTTTTCATGCAATTATTTATGTTTCCTATAATCTATCACTGTGTTAATTTGTTGTGCAATTATTATGCGTCCTAGACTAGACCTTAAAAAATACAGTCCGAATAATCAAATAACAGTCGAGCCGACTAACTTAGGTTATATTATAATTTATTAAATGAATACACCGCATTATAATTGTTGTCTCTTTATAAGGGAATTTTTTGGGAGATGAAATATGGGCAATATACATTTTACATAGAAATTATACTTTGGCACCCTAATAAACAAGTAAAGAAAGCTTAAGTCGTAATATACGACGAATACTACAATATTATAAGGCCCCCGCACTACTTCAAGTTTCTAATGCTATCTGTACTCTGCTGAGCTGAAATCACATTGTCTTCACACTAACACCCAGAAGGGGGCAGCTAAAGGAACTCGCCCACTTTTGCTAACCAAGGATATATATTAATATACTTTGTGGGTTCTGTTATGTATACTAAAATAATCGCACTAATCAGGGACCGTAAAAATCACTCATTAAAATTAAAACTCATAAACTAATGATTATCTGCTGAGTTTTTCTTTTCGTTCAAAAAATAGTAATAATTTTTTGAGCGAACAAATTTTGATCAGAAAATCATGATTATTTGTTAAGCGTTATTTTTTTCGAATGAAAATATCGCTTAAACTAAGATTAATGAGGAGAGACGCATGGTAACGACCGAAACAATATGAATTCTCGTTCTGAATTCAAAACCATACAAGACATGGACAATTTAATTTTTTACTGGTCTAAATACGCTGGCATGGCTTCCAGAAATCTAATAGATTAGCTTTTAAGACAACGCAAAAACTACAGATACTATATAATATCTGTTTCTCTATATAGAGGACTCTTAAAAACTTTGATTAGAGCTCAAACTCGGTTCTCAAAGTTATGTTGTCGATAAAAATGACTAAATATTATAGCAAAATATGCAAAAAAATAGAGTTTCTAAAAATGATAAAAAATAATTAAAATGGATACCCCTCGGTGCACTTTATAAGTCTTCATCAAAATTTCTACAAACTTCTGGAATAGAGGAATAAACTGAGGTTGAGCGATTCTATTAATGAAGTCTGCTTGTCTCTCAGTTTTCGAATTATATTGATAAAACTTGGCACACATGATTTTTACTGCTGCTCGCTGTTAATAAGACATAACGATCCAGATCGGACCGATCTAACGTAAACAACAACTGCCGATATTTCATGTTGTTGTTCAAAATATTCTATGAATATTAACTGTTTTGGCCTTCTTATACCCTTCGACCACTGAAAATGGTCAAAAAAGGGTATACCAACTTTATGCAAATATTTGTAACAGGCAGAAGGAGGCGTGGCAGACATATAAATTATATACATATATTCTTGCTCAGTATCACTAGCCGAGTCGATTGGTAGCCGTGTCTGTCTGTCTGGATGTCCGGATTTCCGGATGACCAATTGAACACAAAGTTTTCAGCTATTACAAGAGCTAGAGACACCAAATTTAACATAAAGGTTTCTGTGTACGAGGCGGAGATCAAGTTTATTTTAAATGTTGGATGTTACGCCCACCGCCCATGCAAATCAATAATTTAATTTTCCAGATCGATTTGTAAGAGACGTTTAAAAAATATAACTTATTGACTTTAACATATACTAAGCTGATTGTTATATCTACGCATTCTATACATTTCAATCCGATCGGACAATAAATACAGAAATTATTCAAGAAAGTAAGATCATAACATCATGTGCTTGTGTTATTGTAGTTAGTGAGAAATTTCAAAATATGTACATATCGAAGGGTACCCCACTGTTGCGTGCCGCTCGAGTATTGCTCTCGTTAGTCATGTAAACTAGTCTCCGAGTTAGAGAAAATATATTCTTGGAACTGGTCGCATACGGTTCTTATAGCTGTACCCGTGTTAAAATAATTAAAAAATAGGTTTAATTACAGCATAAACAAAGAAATATTAATATTATATACACATACAGTTAGTCAAGAAACTCTTTACACATATTTACATGTTAATGTTATTTACATCTGTGTAAAGTGTTTCTTGACTAACTTTTATAACATGGATCCCGCTGGGGCTCGAACCGATAAACTGGCATTCACACAGTTCCTTGTAAGTCTATTTCGGGCTTGATTTGACAGTTTTTGTTAAGAGAACTCTGTCGTATAATAGGAACAAATGAGTTCCTTACAACTCTATTTGGGATTTGATTTGTTACGTACACAGAGAGGGCAAACAGGAAATATCGAAAATCCTTATAGAATTAAGAACACTACAAGAATTACCCCGCCTGAATACGAGTGAATGCTACTGAAGGAAGCCGGAAAACACTTATTTTTTTTTTATTTTTCTCACCAAGTTAATTTCGGGAGTTGTAACACACTATGACGGTACAATGTCCCACAAACTAATAACCAGCGCATTCGAGCTTATGACTAGAATATTATGATAATACTTATTAAGCATGATCACTCCCATAGTTCAAGACAATACTGAAAATCCATTTAACACTGTCATTAATTGATTGTTTCAAAATTTATTTGAAAATAAATTGTACATGCAATAATTTATAAATTTTTGTAACTATATGTATAATATGAGTATTTGAGTATTTACAACGTTATTTTGTTTATTTGCGTTGTTATGTCTTTGTTCAATTGAAATAAGTATTTTAAACCGCTTTTAAGTTTGTGTCACTCATATTTGCTATATTCTTTTGGTTGACTGATGGTTTATTCAATATATTGTACGAGTAGCTATTGTTGTTTTTCTTATTTTTGTTCGATATTCGCTCGAATCCTTGATTTAAAGCTGAACTTGAAGGTATTAAGTCGAACGTTTCCTTGATTCTTCGCATATTTTGATCAATCGTGCTGTAGTTGAATTTGGAACCAGAATTTGTATTGTAGCTAAACGAATTCTTATAAATGTCGTCTGTCCAAATCAAAGACCTTTTCTGATGTTGTGGTTCGGAATAAATGTGCTAAATATAAATGTGTTAAATAGAAAATAAATAAATATATTGTTTTTATGCTATGCTTTTGACTTTACCGAGATGCTGGTGTCCTGGGTTAAAGGCACATTATTTCTAATTATGTCCTCCGAGTGGTGATGATAATAAAATTGTGGCTTTTGAGTCTGGGCGTGTCTTCGGGTGGTGCTGCTAATAATGTCACTGCTATTGTGCAGTGCATGATTGCCATTTGTGACGCTTATAAAACTATTTTCGTTCTCACTGCCAAATAGATCATCTATAAAGTTAAGTTTACTAAACTCGCTTGGATAAATGTAGAAAGTAGCAAATAACATTGTATACATAAAGACGTGGAACAAGATGCAAGTCCAAATGAGGTTAACCTAAATGATAAAATACAGATTAAAAACTTGTAAGTCAAGAACAGTTTGTTTATATCAAACCTTTTTTCTGCGCTCGTATTTGGTGAATGATGCAAATGGGACCAGTGATATAGTGAGAAACGCCCCACAAGCAACGCCAGCCATTAATCCTGCGAAATTAAGCTGATACGGTAATGTGCCAATGCCGAAGAGCACCGAGCACAGTACCAGAAGCTTAAAAAGCGCCACATACGGTTTTTGTAGGTGTTTCCAGTGCATCCAAATAAGTAAGGCCAACAGCGAGGCTACAACTCCGCACAAAGAGGCAGATGGCCCCACCTATTGGTAAACAAAATGTCAATTAAGCTATAATCGCATACACTACAGTAAAGTATGGATGAACATACAGCTACACACACAAGATAATAACTGAACTAATAAGCTAGTATTACGAGTATTAAATAACTCAAAATATTACTTTCTATAAACTCTTTTTTCTTATCTCAACTTTCCCTATAATCATTTAAAAATGTCAAAAAAAAACGTATACTAGCTTTAGGCAAATGTATGTAACATGCATAAGGAGACGTATCAGAGCCCAAAAACTATTCATATTCTCACTCAAGAAGGGAAGGTTATCTTGCTGTCGGGCTTTACCCGAGTAAAGCGTTCGTGTGGTTCATCTCTACTTTATTTCTACAAGAACATGGTCACATATATATATTTGTATATAAATATATTTAATATGTTATTAAATATTATATATTTATATATATATATCAATCAAAAATACGAACTAGTTAAAACTTTTACGTGTGTCGGCAGAGCTTGGGCAGAGGCCTTTCCTATGTGCTGCGCATGCGGTTGTGGGCACCACTGTTTTATACACTGATAAGTTACGTTATTTCTAAAATCTAAGCTGGACTTCATTTAAAATCCTGTATTTCGGCCGATTTTTCCTATATGTTATAGTGGTCCGATTTTGATAAAATTGTATTTGCATATTACATATATAGAGTCATTTTGGTTGCAAAATCTTAACAAATAACAAAAATCGGACGATATATATAAACGGTATATCGGTCTACTTTATACTTTATAGGGTCAGAGATGTGTCCTAAGGTGCATTGCAAACTCCTGGCCAAAATGAATATACCCTACGCAAGGGTATATTATATATAAATATATATATAGAAAACATACATGTAAGAAATATATATATAAAAAATATATGTATATATATGTATATAATATATATATAGAATACCCATTAAAAAGCTAATAAAGATTAATTCCATGGTAATTGGGTATATAAATAATACTTGCCTCTGGTCGATGTGGAACAAACACTGCGCTGGTAAGGTTTCCAGCCATTCCCGACATAATGTAGACAATGGCGGTACGTATTGTTCCAATCAAACGCTCCAAATCGGCAAGAAACAAATGCTGAAATATGAGTGTTATAACAAGGTGTAGAACACCCGCATGCATGCACAATGAAGTGAGTAGTCTGTAAATCTGATCAGGAATTTCCAAAGATATAAACGGGAACATGCCACAGACGTTATTTAGGCAGGATATCTGGTGTTAAACGTATAATGAAAATATATATAATCAGTCAGTAAAGACATTTTTTAAGCTTAACACAACCTGCGAGCAGAGTGAGGCTTCTTCGTGAAAATATCCGTTTACAAAATCACAATATTCTCGTGTCGTTATCCGGCATTCGCCGTACAGTCCTGTGCAACAGGGGTGTCCGATAACCTCGCACACCATATGCTCGGCAGTATGGTCCTTATAGCGATAACGTTGCGAAAATGAATTTGTTTTCCGACATATTGGCCACTTGGTGATGTCGTCGGGCCACTCGTATGGAGCTATAGAGGCAGGCGCATCGCAAAACTTGGGATCTAGACCACAAACGGAACCCGATATTCGGCCACCAGGTCCAGACTCACCAGGTGACCATTTCTTCCAAGTTGATATGGATTTCTGAAAAATATGGGAAACTGTTTTATTAAGGGGAACGATGTGTATTGTACTTTATATCTGTGACGCACTGTAGGATATAGGCCGCGGATGGAACAATCCGCTTGTGAGCTCTGCACACAGCCAGAATCATCGTTTCGTATGCAGCATGCGGTTTCTCGCTCCTGTCTTCTGGTTTTAGTAAGTACATCGGTAATCTTTATATCTCGCCGCATGCAAGCAGAAAACTTTGCACCCATGTGGACAAGGTCATTGTTGCGTGGTCCGATCCATAAGTTACGCTGCTCCACATGTTGCACTGTTTGCAGACTTAAGCTGGTCACAAGCACTTGACCAGTCTTCTGTTCTACACCCAATCCAATGGGAGCGATGCCGTAACAGACAAGCGACAAAATCAGTACAACAATGTGAACTGTATTTATCCAGTATGTGAAAAAGGGGCGATGATCTGTTCGATCATCTAGATCATCAATCGAAAAGTATTTAATTTGTCGCAACTGTGGCCGCCGTGAATTCTCAAGTACCCCGTCGAGCAGTTGAGCTGTTATACGTGAGCCGCGGTTTATTGCTGTTGTCGAATTTGAGGTTCGCAGCGCAGCGACGAATTGGCCCTGCGCCGAACTGGCTAACAGATGAGCCTGATGTTGCTGTTGCTGCTGGTGATGATGATGTAACGCCGGCTCCTGGCTGCTCATTAAATTGACGTCACTACTGCCTGTTAGGGCTGTTGTGCGCCAGCCATTGTGATGCCGCTCGCTCATGTAGACGCCATCCAGGTTTAATCCTTGTTGATTATTTGTTTTATTGCCCACTTCTTCGTTTGTAGTAGAGCCGGAAACGGCCCCGTCACTAGGCATATCGAAGAAGAGTTCATCTTCGATTAAAGATGCCAGGTTAGACTCAGCCTCTAGGTCCAGGCTAGTATGCTCCCGAATGGGAGCAAAGCTGCGCGACCATTGGCGTTGTCGTTGTCGCTTGCCGACAATATGTCCCTGACCGTGCTCAAACTCTTTCGACTGCCGGTTAAACATGTTGATTATGTAGCCGAAACTGGTCATGAACATTTTGGCTACGGTAGCCTTGCGCTCCACAAATTCACCTGCGTGAAAATCGCGCTCGGTTCCTAGTCCATCTTCAGACATATCTCTATTTTGCTGCTGCGCTGGCAGTATATCCGGCCGCTCGGTCGTTGTATCAGAATATTCCATTACGTCTGTGTTGTAATTAAAGGAACCGAAGCGTCGTATGGCTAAGCGTCGATGGCGTCCATGCCATAACGCAAAATCTGATTCTTCACTACTCAACTCAACGCCAAAAAAGCGAGACAGCTCACACCGCATGTAGATGCCGAGACGTTTTTTGCAGGAATAGCGATGGGGCTGTTGTTGTTGTTGCTGTTGTTGCTGCAGTTGCTGCTGTTGTTGGTGAGAATGTGGGTGTTGCTGATGGGGTATCATTTGCAGCGCTTGCTGTGGAGCTGAATACAACGGCTGCCGAGAAAATGAAATGGTATTCCCATTGGAACTAGCTTGTCTCGACTCGACAGCGATTGCCGCTGGCGAAAGTGTCATCATCAATTGCTGCTGCTGCTGCTGCTCCAGTTCCCGGTCTCGCTCCTGGTGCTGCTGCTGTTGCTTTATCGCAGATACAAGCAATGGGGTATGCGGTAGGTGCACCGCTACCGGCACTGGACTAATAGGGCCCGTCGTCTGTGTAGTCTGGTGCACTCCAGTTGTCCGTCGTGCTGTGTTACAGTGCAAACAGGTGCCCCCGGTGGTGCTGCCCTCAGTCGAAGTCTGCAAACCGACCATGGAATCTGTGTCAGCGGCTAAACGTAGCTTAGGTGAGCAGGCGCTGGGAGATTGCGTTTCCGGTGAAATGCCAATGATCATATCTGAGCTACAAGCACAGCTTGTCGCAACCGAGGAGGTTTGTGCGCTCTTCGTGACAGACTCTATTTCGTTCGGCAAATGGCAGCATACAGTTTTGGGCCGATAATTGTAGGCCAGTGGCATGTTAACGTACTGCTCTGCGTAGGAATCGGCTGTTGCCGGCGGAGTCGGCACGTACCGTTTGACTGGCGTGTGCACCGTGGTAGCCAAATAGTTGCTGCCTACCGACGACATTGGGTAATACCGACCAGTAGAGGCGCCAGATAAAGCAGGAGACTTCTGGCCTGGTTCTCGATAACGTTCCAAGCGAATCTTGGAATTGGGTGACATGGATCGTACGCTATGTACTTTATGTGGCGCCTGTGACGCTGCCACCGGGACACTGGTGCCTGAATTGCTGGTGCAAAGTGACGATATCGAGTTGGAAGACGAGAGTGGATAAATCTGAGATTGCAAATGAGGGTGCAGATGGGAGTGGGAGTGAGGATGGGAATGTGCATGTGAATGGGTATGCGAGTGGACCTGCGAATGGACATGTGAAGGGACATGCGTTTGGGAAGGCCCATGAAAATGGTTAAGGTTGAGTGGCTGCATATGACCAGTCATGTGGGAATCACTATTGGGCGCCGGCGATGGTGGCGGATGTAGGCAGCTATTCATTAAAGTTTCATCAAACTTCTCCTGCGGCGCAATTGTTAGTTTAACCGACTGTGGCAAAAATAATTCATTTGGGTGAGGGCTGAACCGGCCAGCTGATAATTCCGCTGTACCGCCTGTTACTGTTACTGCTCCAGAACCAGCAGTATCTGAATCATTTGATTTGAGCGATAACTGCGGCGGATGATAACTGAGCGATTTCCTTCGTCCGTTTCCAACTGACATGCTTAGCGTATTATACTCTGCAGTATTTCCATTTCCAATTCGAGGACGCTGCGCCGTTGTCAGCCCCATCAATAGTTCTCCACCAACAGGATTCATTGCAAAATTCGACCTTTACTGTTCGATCTGGAAAATGTACATATAATTGTGTATATACTTTTATATTTAATATATGGCATTTCCGAATAGCCACTTTTTATACCCTTAGATCATTCAAAATGTTAAAAAAGTTTCTACTATAACACGTTAGTCCAAAAAGATGTAACATGTACAACCAAAAACCAGACGAATGCTACAGGCAGGCACACCCGTAACTAAGATACCCTTCGCTCAATTATAAAAAGAAGTCTTAGTTAATTGCTGAAATCTTTTAGTTGCTGAGATTTTGATGCTCAAATGGACGGACAGACTGACAGACAGACAGCAGTCGGCAGACGGACATCAATAGACTCGTCTTGTGATCCTGAGCAATAATATGTGTATATTCTTTATGGGGCCTGTTACATATGTACTTGTTCTTAAAGTTAGTATACACTTTTTAACTATTTTCAATAGCCATAAATATTGATGCCTTTTTAAAGATTATTAAAGTTTTACTATAAAATTAAAAAGTTAAAATTATTGGTCAAATTTATTTTTAAAATTAAAAAATAAACCAGATATTCCAGGTAGATACCCTTTGCTCAGTTTTGAAAAACCGTTACAAATTGACTAACTACAATAGTTTTGAAACAATCACTTCTACCGTCTAATGCGTTCCCACTCTTACACACATTTGCAGGCACCAGAACCAGCAAGCTCTGGCAGCGCTCTGCTCGGAACTTTTGGCACTAAGGTGACTTAAATAACTTCTATGTTTATTCCTCGATCGGATTAAAATTGGAAGAAAGGTAGAAACTGTAGTGATTTAAGAATATATCAAAATCAGAAAGTTGTATGTATGTTTTACACATTGCTTACAAATCGAAATTAAAAATTTAACTATTGATTTCGATGCGCAATGAGCATGGCATCAAACATTTAAAATAAACATGTTTCGCTTAAAATATTCATAACAAATTTGGTATATTTTTAAGTGTTAAAAGAACTAGGATCTTGATGTTTAAAAATAGAAAAAAGCAACAGTCGCGCGGCACGCGACAGTTGGATACCCTTCGACCTACGTTCCTATGTATGTACACATATACATATGCATATGCTTTTAAATTATTGCCGACAGATGGCGCTCGCGCTTTGCGCTCGCCCGCCTCCCTTGTTAGCTGACACAAGCACTTGGTTTTATGCCCATACTTTCTTAAATAACTTCTGTGTTTATTGTCCGATCGGATTGCAATTTCGAGAATATCTAGATATTTTAATGAGCTTAGTATATATTAAAGTTAGAAAGTTGTATCTTTTATACAGCGCTTACAAATTAAGTTAAAAAATTAAATTATTAATTTGCGGGGGCGGTGGGCGTGGCACCTAACATTTGAAATAAACTTGATCAGCTTATAGTACACTAGAGTCTTTCTGCCAAATTTGGTAACTCTAGCTTTTATAATAGCTGAGATCTGTGCGTTCACACAGACAGACGGACAGACGGACAGCCGGACAGACGGACAGACAGACAGACATGGCTCAATCGACTCGGCTAGTGATCCTGAGCAAGAATATATATACTTTATGGGGTCTGCCACGCCTCCTTCTGCCTGTTACATACATTTGCACAAAGTTAGTATACCCTTTTTTGACCATTTTCAATGGTCGAAGGGTATAAAAAGACAAACAAACACAACGGACACGGCTCAGTCGAGTTGTCTATTGATCCTGACTAAGAATATATGAACATACATACATATGTATATACATATGAAAATACTAAACTTTGTAGGGTCTGCTGAAGGAAGTTATAATACCTTCGGTACCTATTATTGTGTGGACACACATTGCGATCCACTTAACTATATTTATTCAAAACTGTCTGATTAACACAATGAAATATAATTATACTAGATTGTTTTAAAAAGTTTTCATTTATCGATTTTTCAGGATGTGCACTTGGTAAAATTTGGCGCAACTCACCATTATACTCACCATTATACGAGTTTAAAAGAACATTTAATTTCCTTTGAGTTTCATGGTGTGTTATATTGCCTTTTGTTCATTTTTTATCATTTTTTACACTTGTTTTAATGATTGATCTATAAATTATTCGCCAAACTACGAACAGAGTAATTCAATTGAAAAATCGACACGCATGAGTGAATGTACATACATACATATGTGCAAAAGTGTGTTGGTACGTATATGTACAGGCAATGCCTACAAACATACATATGTATGTATGTACATTAGTGGAACTTGGCACAGGCACTTAAGTACGCATGCGTGGTTTTGTGGAGCCATTTGGCAATTATATTACAAATAGAAAAATATCAAAATAATTTGAAATATTTAATACTTTTGAATTTAATGTTCAATTCAACTACACACATTTAATCTAAATAAAATTATTATGACGATAATCAATTGATAGACGTAGGCAAAAAAGTAATATTTACTTATAATTAATCCAATATTTAATTTAAGAATGTAAACTTTTTAATAAATTTTTATTTTGATTAAGGAAGTTTGCATGACACCCTTTTTTAAAATTTTTAAATATGCAGGGTATGCAAACTACTTAAAAGAGAAAAACCTTCACATCTATTCAGTTGTTTTTTGTGCGTAAGACGGGTCTGTCGATCGTGTTTCGGGTGCATTGCAATAAAATACAAGCACTAGTTTATTACATTCAGATAACCAGTTTTTAATAGAAGAATGAAGTCGGTTTTTATTACAATTCGTTTTTTTTGGATAATTTTCATTCAATACTTTTTATTAGCGGACTCATTTGAGACTGCCTTTGCATTCCAAAAGAACAATAATAATCAGAAATCGTCAGTATTTCAAATTGTGAACGAGTGGAAGTACTTGGATTTTGAGTATCCCACTTTTGTTGAAAGACAAGCGGCCATATTAAACGGGTAAATCGAACGATAATCAGTTCAGTTTAATTCGTTGTATAAATTTAGATACCCTTCGCCTAGTTTTAATAAAAATACGTTATGAACGCTCTCAATTCTCTTTCACTTTTACACATACATACATTAGTATTAGTTATTCGGTCTGGTAATATGTGGATATTTTTATGATTTTGCTACTAGAAGTATAACATAAACCTGCCTTGAGAACAAGCGGTAGAAATTACGATTGTATAAAACCTAGGTTTTTATTGTAGCAATCAAATCAAACAGTAACTTTTATGTAGTTTCAGAAAACCACATCCTATTTCATTCATTGGAACAATCAGTCAAAAATGAAAAAGGTTATAAAAAATAAAAAAAAGGAATAATGGTATAAAACTCTTTATTATATATAACAAGTACAGAAAGAATCGGTAAACATGGGTTTGAAAAAAAGTTATAGCTATTTCTGTGCTTGCGTTTGCACTGATCAAAGAAGAAGGAAAAGAAGACAAAGAAGCAAGTCATGGAATCTTTTCTGTGTTAGAGCTGGTGAGATAATTTTTTTAGAACAGTTTAAGTATATAGTGGAGCGGTGTAAGCAGAAAACTTTTTAGAGAATGGAGAGAAATAATTTAATCGTTAATTTATTATTTTTGTTATAGCGACTTTATTCCAAAAAATAATTTACCTTTGGGCATCGATGTATATGGTAATCGAATCTTTATAACAACACCGCGCTGGAAAGATGGTGTGCCGGCAAGTTTAGTGACAGTTAAGTATCCTACAAAGGAAATAAGTCCTCAGATGCGGCCATATCCCGATTGGCAATCACACAGCAGCCCCTATAATGCCGATTGTTCTAAGCTCATATCGGTTTACCGTACTACAATCGATGCTCAGTGTAATCGGCTGTGGGTAATTGATTCGGGAATTGTAAACGCAACGATTCGATTAAATCAAATATGTCCTCCAAAAATTATTGCCTTCGATTTAACTTCGGACCGAATCGTCGTTCGATACGAGCTACCTTCTTCACAAGTAAAGCAGGACTCATTGCACTCGAACATTGCTGTAGATGTGCAGAAAGGAAACTGTGACGATGCGCATGTTTTCGTCACAGATGTTTGGCGGTTTGGCATTGTTGTGTATAGCCTTGCGAAAAACAGAAGTTGGCGAGTGACCAACTATAACTTCTCTCCCAATCCGATTGCTTCTGACTTTAATATTTATGGCTTAAATTTTCAATGGCTTGATGGGGTTTTTGGCATGAGTCTTAGCCAATTCAATGAGCGACTCTTATATTTTCATCCAATGGCCAGTTTCAAGGTAAGAGACGAATGTACCACACCAATACTACAGGATACAACGAAGACAGTGAATTATATACTCCCACCGAATTTTTGGGTTTATTTCAGGAATTCATGGTGCCTGTAAATTTGCTGCTAGATGAATCCATTTGGACAAATAATAGTGTGGACACTGGCAAACTCTTCGTTCCAATTGGAGATCGTGGTTACAATGGACAATCTTCTACATCGGGTATTGCGCGAAATGGCGTAATGTTTTTCACTCAAGTTCATAGGGATAATATTGGGTGCTGGGACACAGCTAAGCCTTACATTCGGGCAAACCTGGCATCACTTGTCGATGTTGACAATACTTCAAACTTGATCCAGTTTCCAAATGATTTAAAATTAGATCACGAGGAATACCAAAGTGTTTGGGTGATGAGCAATCGTTTACCGATTTATTTGTACAGTCAACTGGATTATGGAGACATTAATTTTCGGATTTTAAAAGCAGATGTTAACACAATTATTGCCAACAATATATGTAACCCAATTTACGGTACTCACAGCAATCAAAATCTAAAGTTAATATCAATTGAGGAGGGTCAGTGCTATTAAAAATATAAACTGAAAACAATGTATATGAATAAAAAACAATCATAACCCTAAAAGGCAAACCTTAGTTTAAACAAATTAAATATAATTCATACAATCACTTCATATATAAAAGAGTACTTATTATTATTTTAAACGCTGTCGAAAATGTTGTTCCTTATTTTTTCATCTTAGATGCTTCTTTTCCAGCGCTCTGAATATACATTGGAATCGATGTTCTTGAGTTTAACCAGGCCTGAAGACAGTGCAATGTTGAATATTCATATATAGTATGTATGTATTTGCAAAAGTATGTTCGCACATACGTATGTACATGTAGATTTTGAAATTGCTAGTCTTTTGGCTTTACTTTGCACTCCGTCCCCGAGCATTCTCATTAATCGACGTATACAATGATTAAAATATTTATACTTAAGGTATTCTAAGCTGATTAAAAGAAAGTACTAGGTAACCCCATTGGTTAATTTGTCAAATAATGCAATACTATTTTCACAGCCAATGTACAATAAAATATCTTATTCTAGGTTAGCTACATAAATTAACTGTCACTAATAAAATACAAACGATAGACCAAATAAGTACCAGTCCTAGCCAATAATTAGATTTGAAAGGACTTTGGAAAGGATTTGGAATTCCACTGCCCAAAAGTTCCGTACACGTAATTCTAGCAAAGTAGACCAAAAACACTGGTATTATATATTGAATACCAGCTCCGGCATAGCTTCCTGTAAACGCTACAAGACTTGACAAACTATTCGTAAAAAACGTCACGCAGAATGGAGGAATAATTGCAAGCAATGGAAAAAGTAAACGGACAAATACATTGTACCTATCATAATGTGGCATATCCAAAAAAATTGTTTGAAGATTTTGTTTGAGGGTTATCGCAATGATGGGAAAGCTGGTTGATAAGGTAAAAACTGGAAATAATGAGAGAAAATAATCAATGCCAATAAGTAAAGCGGACAGAAAGTCTTTTCTTATAATGTCATAAGGCAAAAAATTTAGAGTATAAAGATCCTCCACGCGCTCAAAAGCAAAAATGCCAGTCATAGCTAAAACTACATAAAAGATACAAATTATAATAAAATTAAGCGATAAAATCCTTGTAGCCATTTTCTTATTTCGTAAAGGTGCTAAAAGACCGGGAAGTGAATGATGGCACATAAAAGAGTACACACAGGCGCCAAATAACGATGGAAGACCATAGATGTTCATGCCAACTGGTTGTCCTTTTGGTCCGTTTGTTATGATCAATTTTAGTGCAATAAGTATCATAAACGTAAACGCTGCAAAAAACGGAAATATGACAATAAATATAAATATAAAAAGGATTTTATTTGGTTTTGTGATAACGCACCCATCCACCGAAAGACAGCCGTAAGTAGTTGTAAATATTTCGTTTTCTGCATTTCGCAGAATACAAGCGGTCCAAAAATGAATGCAAACACTATCAAGATACTCCGGTACATGCCCAGACGCGAAATTTCATAGTTTGCCCAGCAAATGCGATCCTCATTGCTCTTTAAATCTCCAGGATAGAAGTACAATGAGTTTGAACCCGAAATTGAGATTCCTGAATTGTTGACGTGATCACTGAAATAAAAGAAAATTGAATGTTCATTTCCTCATAGAAATTTTTATAGGATTTTCTTTATGAAAAATCCGTTTAGAATACAAGGATTTTATTATTATAAACACTAATATAACATTGCAACAGCATGCATACATACGAACTTAGTGTGTGTTTATATTAAGACTTACCATATTACATCTCGCAGGCTTCTGGCCACCGCTGCAGAGTATATGCTCAAATCCCCGTACAGATAAACAACAAAACACAAGTAAAACAGAATGCGACCAAAGTCATTGAAAAACAGCGTCGCCATATCACTCAATTCAAACTTGTATGACAGCTGATAGTAATGAAATTCATTTCGAGTAATTAATGGCAGTGTTTCAAAATCTGCACTATTAAACCGTTCGGATCCATTATCTTGCTCATCGCCACTATTGTTCTGGCTACGATGAGCTATTTGTAGATTCTGCCAACTTTTAATAGCATTTGCGCAGGCCATGGATTCAATTATGAAAGTGACTGTCATATAGCTCATTATTGATAATAATATTATCACTATAAGACTGAGCCACCATCCCGCAATCGCAAATACTCCAGGCAGGGTAAGCGCCCCGGTTCCAACAATTAGATTAAATATGAATATGAACGCAACCTATAAAAGAATGAGAAATATGTTATTATATATACTTTTTAAATTATATTTGATATTGCGGTTACCAAATTTGAGTAAGAAGCCGATGCGACTGGTGCGTTCACAAGCCCTTGGCGCTGCATTTCCTCTTGTTTTATTTCTTTGTTTAATTTTTTATTATCGCAAGAGAGGTGGGTAAAAACAAAATGAAAAATTTTATCGATAATTTGTTTTCTTTAGTTTGCCATCTATCTGTCCAGTGTGACCAGAGTTCAGAAAATATTCCACCATATTTTTACCACGCAAATATGTGCCAACTTTAATAAAAAAAAAGACCTTTATGACGGCAGTGAAAGAATTAAAAGATTATAAATTTTCGAAAGAGCGTTCTAAAGACTGCAAGCAATCGCGGACGAAGAATATCAATCCAGCTCTGTTTAGTGTCGCCATTGTTGGCAGTCTGTTCAGTTACTCATTGTGCGCTGTTATTACTCATTTAGTTCTGTTAAGTTCAAATTGATGTGTTAAGTATCGCGTCTGTCCAGTGTGCCCAGGCTTCAGAAAATATTCTTCCACATTTTACCACGCAAATATATGCCAACTTTAATAAAAAATAAAACTTTATAATGGTAGTGAAAGAAAAAAAGATTATAAATTTTCGAAAGAGCGTTCTAAGGAGTGCAAGCAATTGCGGACGGCGAAAATCAGTTTAGCTCTGTTTAGTGTCGCCATCTGTTGGCAGTCTGTTTAGTTACTCAATGTGCGCTGTTATTGTACATTTGGCTCTGTTGTTTATTGTCGCCATCTGTTAGCAGTCTGTTTAGTTGCTCATTGTGCGCTGTTATTACTCATTTAGTTCTGTTAAGTTAAAATTCAAATGTTAAGTATCGCTTCTGTCCAGTGTGACCAAGGTTCAGAAAATATTCTCCCACATTTTTACCACGCAAACATGTGTGAACTTTAATAAAAAGTAAAACTTTATAATGGTAGTGAAAGAAAAAAAGATTATAAATTTTCGAAAGAGCGTTCTAAGGAGTGCAAGCAATTGCGGACGGCGAAAATCAGTTCAGCTCTGTTCAGTGTCGCCATCTGTTGGCAGTCTGTTTAGTTACTCATTGTGCGCTGTTAACAGACATTTGGCTCTGTTGTTTAGTGTCGCCATCTGTTAGCAGTTTGTGTAGTTGCTCATTGTGGGCTGTTATTACTCATTTAGTTCTGTTAAATTAAAATTTAAATGTTAAGTATCGCTTCTGTCCAGAGTGACCAAGGTTCAGAAAATATTCTCCCACATTTTTACCACGCAAATATGTGTGAACTTTAATAAAAAATAAAACTTTATAATGGTAGTGAAAGAAAAAAAGATTATAAATTTTCGAAAGAGCGTTCTAAGGAGTGCAAGCAATTGCGGACGGCGAAAATCAGTTTAGCTCTGTTTAGTGTCGCCATCTGTTGGCAGTCTGTTTAGTTGCTCATTGTGCGCTGTTATTACTCATTTAGTTCTGTTAAGTTAAAATTCAAATGTTAAGTATCGCTTCTGTCCAGTGTGACCAAGGTTCAGAAAATATTCTCCCACATTTTTACCACGCAAACATATGTGAACTTTAATAAAAAGTAAAACTTTATAATGGTAGTGAAAGAAAAAAAGATTATAAATTTTCGAAAGAGCGTTCTAAGGAGTGCAAGCAATTGCGGACGGCGAAAATCAGTTGAGCTCTGTTTAGTGTCGCCATCTGTTGGCACTCTGTTTAGTTACTCATTGTGCGCTGTTAATAGACATTTGGCTCTGTTGTTTAGTGTCGCCATCTGTTGGCAGTCTGTTTAGTTACTCATTGTGCGCTGTTAATAGACATTTGGCTCTGTTGTTTAGTGTCGCCATCTGTTAGCAGTTTGTGTAGTTGCTCTTTGTGCGCTGTTATTACTCATTTAGTTCTGTTAAGTTAAAATTTAAATGTTAAGTATCGCTTCTGTCCAGAGTGACCAAGGTTCAGAAAATATTCTCCCACATTTTTACCACGCAAATATGTGTAAACTTTAAAAAAAAGACCTTTATAATGGCAGTGAAAGAGAAAAAAATCCAGCTCTGTTTAGTGTCGCCATCTTTTGGCAGTCTGTTTAGTTACTTATTGTGCGCTGTTATTACTCATTTAGTTCTGTTAAGTTAAAATTGTCATGTTAAGTATCGCTTCTGTTCAGTGTGACCAATGTTCAGAAATATTTCCAAACATTTTTACCACGCAAATATGTGCCAACTTTAATAATGACGGCAGTGGAAGAAAAAAAGGTTATACAATTTCGAAAAAGCGTTTTAAAGAGTGGAAGCAGTCGCGGACAGCGAAAATCAGTCCTGTCTTGTTTAGTGTTACTGTTAATGTTAATTAACATTGAAATAGAATGCGTCTAACTGGCAACGCTATATTTTCAGCGCGTTGTTCAACACGAATCGATTAATTATAAATTGTACGTTATTATCGACTGTTCAGGTTCCCGGAAAGCCCAGTTTCCTGGAATTCAGTCCATTTCGATTGTGCCCGACGTAGTCAGTTGCCGTTTGTCTCTCTTCGGTGCAGGTCTTACTGTGAAGTGTACTTTAAGAACAGTGGGGATTTCGTGGAAACTGTTTAAATATTTCTTGTTGCGTCTGCCGACCGAATATGAGGTACCACATTGCAGTCACCAAATTCATATAAATACATGGCAACGCTTTATTTTCAGCGCGTTGTTCAACATAAATCGATTAATTATAAATTGTACGTTATTATCGACTGTTCAAGTTCCCGGAAAACCCAGTTTCCTAAAAAAAATTCAGTGCATTTCGATTGTGCCCGACGTCGTCAGTTGCCGTTTGTCTGTCTTCGGTACAGGTCTAATAGTCAAGTGTATTTTAAGAACAGTGGGGATTTCCTGGAAACTGATTAAATATTTCTTGTCGCGTCTTCCGGCCGAATATGAGGTACCACATTGCAGTCGCCAAATACATATCCAGAGCCTTTGTCAAGGCCGGTATTAAAAGAGTTTACGGCGGCTGCTCTGGCTACCAAACATAAGAACTTAGCCCGTGTGTACGGTGCTGACCGGGAACAACAGCGTTAAAACACATACACATACAAATACACAGACATTCAGCCAACAGACATACAGCCAACAGACATACACAGCCAACAGACAGACATACCCAGCCAACAGACAGACATACACAGCCAACAGACAGACATACAGCCAACAGACAGACATAGATAAATACATGGCAACGCTTTATTTTCAGCGCGTTGTTCAACATAAATCGATTAATTATAAATTGTACGTTATTATCGACTGTTCAAGTTCCCGGAAAACCCAGTTTCCTAAAAAAAATTCAGTGCATTTCGATTGTGCCCGACGTCGTCAGTTGCCGTTTGTCTGTCTTCGGTACAGGTCTAATAGTCAAGTGTATTTTAAGAACAGTGGGGATTTCCTGGAAACTGATTAAATATTTCTTGTCGCGTCTTCCGACCGAATATGAGGTACCACATTGCAGTCGCCAAATACATATCCAGAGCCTTTGTCAAGGCCGGTATTAAAAGAGTTTACGGCGGCTGCTCTGGCTACCAAACATAAGAACTTAGCCCGTGTGTACGGTGCTGACCGGGAACAACAGCGTTAAAACACATACACATACAAATACACAGACATTCAGCCAACAGACATACAGCCAACAGACATACACAGCCAACAGACAGACATACCCAGCCAACAGACAGACATACACAGCCAACAGACAGACATACAGCCAACAGACAGACATAGATAAATACATGGCAACGCTTTATTTTCAGCGCGTTGTTCAACATAAATCGATTAATTATAAATTGTACGTTATTATCGACTGTTCAAGTTCCCGGAAAACCCAGTTTCCTAAAAAAATTCAGTGCATTTCGATTGTGCCCGACGTCGTCAGTTGCCGTTTGTCTGTCTTCGGTACAGGTCTAATAGTCAAGTGTATTTTAAGAACAGTGGGGATTTCCTGGAAACTGATTAAATATTTCTTGTCGCGTCTTCCGACCGAATATGAGGTACCACATTGCAGTCGCCAAATACATATCCAGAGCCTTTGTCAAGGCCGGTATTAAAAGAGTTTACGGCGGCTGCTCTGGCTACCAAACATAAGAACTTAGCCCGTGTGTACGGTGCTGACCGGGAACAACAGCGTTAAAACACATACACATACAAATACACAGACATTCAGCCAACAGACATACAGCCAACAGACATACACAGCCAACAGACAGACATACCCAGCCAACAGACAGACATACACAGCCAACAGACAGACATACAGCCAACAGACAGACATAGATAAATACATGGCAACGCTTTATTTTCAGCGCGTTGTTCAACATAAATCGATTAATTATAAATTGTACGTTATTATCGACTGTTCAAGTTCCCGGAAAACCCAGTTTCCAAAAAAAAATTCAGTGCATTTCGATTGTGCCCGACGTCGTCAGTTGCCGTTTGTCTGTCTTCGGTACAGGTCTAATAGTCAAGTGTATTTTAAGAACAGTGGGGATTTCCTGGAAACTGATTAAATATTTCTTGTCGCGTCTTCCGACCGAATATGAGGTACCACATTGCAGTCGCCAAATACATATCCAGAGCCTTTGTCAAGGCCGGTATTAAAAGAGTTTACGGCGGCTGCTCTGGCTACCAAACATAAGAACTTAGCCCGTGTGTACGGTGCTGACCGGGAACAACAGCGTTAAAACACATACACATACAAATACACAGACATTCAGCCAACAGACATACAGCCAACAGACATACACAGCCAACAGACAGACATACCCAGCCAACAGACAGACATACACAGCCAACAGACAGACATACAGCCAACAGACAGACATAGATAAATACATGGCAACGCTTTATTTTCAGCGCGTTGTTCAACATAAATCGATTAATTATAAATTGTACGTTATTATCGACTGTTCAAGTTCCCGGAAAACCCAGTTTCCTAAAAAAAATTCAGTGCATTTCGATTGTGCCCGACGTCGTCAGTTGCCGTTTGTCTGTCTTCGGTACAGGTCTAATAGTCAAGTGTATTTTAAGAACAGTGGGGATTTTCTGAAACTGATTAAATATTTCTTGTCGCGTCTTCCGACCGAATATGAGGTACCACATTGCAGTCGCCAAATACATATCCAGAGCCTTTGTCAAGGCCGGTATTAAAAGAGTTTACGGCGGCTGCTCTGGCTACCAAACATAAGAACTTAGCCCGTGTGTACGGTGCTGACCGGGAACAACAGCGTTAAAACACATACACATACAAATACACAGACATTCAGCCAACAGACATACAGCCAACAGACATACACAGCCAACAGACAGACATACCCAGCCAACAGACAGACATACACAGCCAACAGACAGACATACAGCCAACAGACAGACATAGATAAATACATGGCAACGCTTTATTTTCAGCGCGTTGTTCAACATAAATCGATTAATTATAAATTGTACGTTATTATCGACTGTTCAAGTTCCCGGAAAACCCAGTTTCCTAAAAAAAATTCAGTGCATTTCGATTGTGCCCGACGTCGTCAGTTGCCGTTTGTCTGTCTTCGGTACAGGTCTAATAGTCAAGTGTATTTTAAGAACAGTGGGGATTTCCTGGAAACTGATTAAATATTTCTTGTCGCGTCTTCCGACCGAATATGAGGTACCACATTGCAGTCGCCAAATACATATCCAGAGCCTTTGTCAAGGCCGGTATTAAAAGAGTTTACGGCGGCTGCTCTGGCTACCAAACATAAGAACTTAGCCCGTGTGTACGGTGCTGACCGGGAACAACAGCGTTAAAACACATACACATACAAATACACAGACATTCAGCCAACAGACATACAGCCAACAGACATACACAGCCAACAGACAGACATACCCAGCCAACAGACAGACATACACAGCCAACAGACAGACATACAGCCAACAGACAGACATAGATAAATACATGGCAACGCTTTATTTTCAGCGCGTTGTTCAACATAAATCGATTAATTATAAATTGTACGTTATTATCGACTGTTCAAGTTCCCGGAAAACCCAGTTTCCTAAAAAAAATTCAGTGCATTTCGATTGTGCCCGACGTCGTCAGTTGCCGTTTGTCTGTCTTCGGTACAGGTCTAATAGTCAAGTGTATTTTAAGAACAGTGGGGATTTCCTGGAAACTGATTAAATATTTCTTGTCGCGTCTTCCGACCGAATATGAGGTACCACATTGCAGTCGCCAAATACATATCCAGAGCCTTTGTCAAGGCCGGTATTAAAAGAGTTTACGGCGGCTGCTCTGGCTACCAAACATAAGAACTTAGCCCGTGTGTACGGTGCTGACCGGGAACAACAGCGTTAAAACACATACACATACAAATACACAGACATTCAGCCAACAGACATACAGCCAACAGACATACACAGCCAACAGACAGACATACCCAGCCAACAGACAGACATACACAGCCAACAGACAGACATACAGCCAACAGACAGACATAGATAAATACATGGCAACGCTTTATTTTCAGCGCGTTGTTCAACATAAATCGATTAATTATAAATTGTACGTTATTATCGACTGTTCAAGTTCCCGGAAAACCCAGTTTCCTTAAAAAATTCAGTGCATTTCGATTGTGCCCGACGTCGTCAGTTGCGTGGGGCGTTTGTCTGTCTTCGGTACAGGTCTAATAGTCAAGTGTATTTTAAGAACAGTGGGGATTTCCTGGAAACTGATTAAATATTTCTTGTCGCGTCTTCCGACCGAATATGAGGTACCACATTGCAGTCGCCAAATACATATCCAGAGCCTTTGTCAAGGCCGGTATTAAAAGAGTTTACGGCGGCTGCTCTGGCTACCAAACATAAGAACTTAGCCCGTGTGTACGGTGCTGACCGGGAACAACAGCGTTAAAACACATACACATACAAATACACAGACATTCAGCCAACAGACATACAGCCAACAGACATACACAGCCAACAGACAGACATACCCAGCCAACAGACAGACATACACAGCCAACAGACAGACATACAGCCAACAGACAGACATAGATAAATACATGGCAACGCTTTATTTTCAGCGCGTTGTTCAACATAAATCGATTAATTATAAATTGTACGTTATTATCGACTGTTCAAGTTCCCGGAAAACCCAGTTTCCAAAAAAAAATTCAGTGCATTTCGATTGTGCCCGACGTCGTCAGTTGCCGTTTGTCTGTCTTCGGTACAGGTCTAATAGTCAAGTGTATTTTAAGAACAGTGGGGATTTCCTGGAAACTGATTAAATATTTCTTGTCGCGTCTTCCGACCGAATATGAGGTACCACATTGCAGTCGCCAAATACATATCCAGAGCCTTTGTCAAGGCCGGTATTAAAAGAGTTTACGGCGGCTGCTCTGGCTACCAAACATAAGAACTTAGCCCGTGTGTACGGTGCTGACCGGGAACAACAGCGTTAAAACACATACACATACAAATACACAGACATTCAGCCAACAGACATACAGCCAACAGACATACACAGCCAACAGACAGACATACCCAGCCAACAGACAGACATACACAGCCAACAGACAGACATACAGCCAACAGACAGACATAGATAAATACATGGCAACGCTTTATTTTCAGCGCGTTGTTCAACATAAATCGATTAATTATAAATTGTACGTTATTATCGACTGTTCAAGTTCCCGGAAAACCCAGTTTCCTAAAAAAAATTCAGTGCATTTCGATTGTGCCCGACGTCGTCAGTTGCCGTTTGTCTGTCTTCGGTACAGGTCTAATAGTCAAGTGTATTTTAAGAACAGTGGGGATTTCCTGGAAACTGATTAAATATTTCTTGTCGCGTCTTCCGACCGAATATGAGGTACCACATTGCAGTCGCCAAATACATATCCAGAGCCTTTGTCAAGGCCGGTATTAAAAGAGTTTACGGCGGCTGCTCTGGCTACCAAACATAAGAACTTAGCCCGTGTGTACGGTGCTGACCGGGAACAACAGCGTTAAAACACATACACATACAAATACACAGACATTCAGCCAACAGACATACAGCCAACAGACATACACAGCCAACAGACAGACATACCCAGCCAACAGACAGACATACACAGCCAACAGACAGACATACAGCCAACAGACAGACATAGATAAATACATGGCAACGCTTTATTTTCAGCGCGTTGTTCAACATAAATCGATTAATTATAAATTGTACGTTATTATCGACTGTTCAAGTTCCCGGAAAACCCAGTTTCCTAAAAAAATTCAGTGCATTTCGATTGTGCCCGACGTCGTCAGTTGCCGTTTGTCTGTCTTCGGTACAGGTCTAATAGTCAAGTGTATTTTAAGAACAGTGGGGATTTCCTGGAAACTGATTAAATATTTCTTGTCGCGTCTTCCGACCGAATATGAGGTACCACATTGCAGTCGCCAAATACATATCCAGAGCCTTTGTCAAGGCCGGTATTAAAAGAGTTTACGGCGGCTGCTCTGGCTACCAAACATAAGAACTTAGCCCGTGTGTACGGTGCTGACCGGGAACAACAGCGTTAAAACACATACACATACAAATACACAGACATTCAGCCAACAGACATACAGCCAACAGACATACACAGCCAACAGACAGACATACCCAGCCAACAGACAGACATACACAGCCAACAGACAGACATACAGCCAACAGACAGACATAGATAAATACATGGCAACGCTTTATTTTCAGCGCGTTGTTCAACATAAATCGATTAATTATAAATTGTACGTTATTATCGACTGTTCAAGTTCCCGGAAAACCCAGTTTCCTAAAAAAATTCAGTGCATTTCGATTGTGCCCGACGTCGTCAGTTGCCGTTTGTCTGTCTTCGGTACAGGTCTAATAGTCAAGTGTATTTTAAGAACAGTGGGGATTTCCTGGAAACTGATTAAATATTTCTTGTCGCGTCTTCCGACCGAATATGAGGTACCACATTGCAGTCGCCAAATACATATCCAGAGCCTTTGTCAAGGCCGGTATTAAAAGAGTTTACGGCGGCTGCTCTGGCTACCAAACATAAGAACTTAGCCCGTGTGTACGGTGCTGACCGGGAACAACAGCGTTAAAACACATACACATACAAATACACAGACATTCAGCCAACAGACATACAGCCAACAGACATACACAGCCAACAGACAGACATACCCAGCCAACAGACAGACATACACAGCCAACAGACAGACATACAGCCAACAGACAGACATAGATAAATACATGGCAACGCTTTATTTTCAGCGCGTTGTTCAACATAAATCGATTAATTATAAATTGTACGTTATTATCGACTGTTCAAGTTCCCGGAAAACCCAGTTTCCTAAAAAAAATTCAGTGCATTTCGATTGTGCCCGACGTCGTCAGTTGCCGTTTGTCTGTCTTCGGTACAGGTCTAATAGTCAAGTGTATTTTAAGAACAGTGGGGATTTCCTGGAAACTGATTAAATATTTCTTGTCGCGTCTTCCGACCGAATATGAGGTACCACATTGCAGTCGCCAAATACATATCCAGAGCCTTTGTCAAGGCCGGTATTAAAAGAGTTTACGGCGGCTGCTCTGGCTACCAAACATAAGAACTTAGCCCGTGTGTACGGTGCTGACCGGGAACAACAGCGTTAAAACACATACACATACAAATACACAGACATTCAGCCAACAGACATACAGCCAACAGACATACACAGCCAACAGACAGACATACCCAGCCAACAGACAGACATACACAGCCAACAGACAGACATACAGCCAACAGACAGACATAGATAAATACATGGCAACGCTTTATTTTCAGCGCGTTGTTCAACATAAATCGATTAATTATAAATTGTACGTTATTATCGACTGTTCAAGTTCCCGGAAAACCCAGTTTCCTAAAAAAAATTCAGTGCATTTCGATTGTGCCCGACGTCGTCAGTTGCCGTTTGTCTGTCTTCGGTACAGGTCTAATAGTCAAGTGTATTTTAAGAACAGTGGGGATTTCCTGGAAACTGATTAAATATTTCTTGTCGCGTCTTCCGACCGAATATGAGGTACCACATTGCAGTCGCCAAATACATATCCAGAGCCTTTGTCAAGGCCGGTATTAAAAGAGTTTACGGCGGCTGCTCTGGCTACCAAACATAAGAACTTAGCCCGTGTGTACGGTGCTGACCGGGAACAACAGCGTTAAAACACATACACATACAAATACACAGACATTCAGCCAACAGACATACAGCCAACAGACATACACAGCCAACAGACAGACATACCCAGCCAACAGACAGACATACACAGCCAACAGACAGACATACAGCCAACAGACAGACATAGATAAATACATGGCAACGCTTTATTTTCAGCGCGTTGTTCAACATAAATCGATTAATTATAAATTGTACGTTATTATCGACTGTTCAAGTTCCCGGAAAACCCAGTTTCCTAAAAAAATTCAGTGCATTTCGATTGTGCCCGACGTCGTCAGTTGCCGTTTGTCTGTCTTCGGTACAGGTCTAATAGTCAAGTGTATTTTAAGAACAGTGGGGATTTCCTGGAAACTGATTAAATATTTCTTGTCGCGTCTTCCGACCGAATATGAGGTACCACATTGCAGTCGCCAAATACATATCCAGAGCCTTTGTCAAGGCCGGTATTAAAAGAGTTTACGGCGGCTGCTCTGGCTACCAAACATAAGAACTTAGCCCGTGTGTACGGTGCTGACCGGGAACAACAGCGTTAAAACACATACACATACAAATACACAGACATTCAGCCAACAGACATACAGCCAACAGACATACACAGCCAACAGACAGACATACCCAGCCAACAGACAGACATACACAGCCAACAGACAGACATACAGCCAACAGACAGACATAGATAAATACATGGCAACGCTTTATTTTCAGCGCGTTGTTCAACATAAATCGATTAATTATAAATTGTACGTTATTATCGACTGTTCAAGTTCCCGGAAAACCCAGTTTCCTAAAAAAATTCAGTGCATTTCGATTGTGCCCGACGTCGTCAGTTGCCGTTTGTCTGTCTTCGGTACAGGTCTAATAGTCAAGTGTATTTTAAGAACAGTGGGGATTTCCTGGAAACTGATTAAATATTTCTTGTCGCGTCTTCCGACCGAATATGAGGTACCACATTGCAGTCGCCAAATACATATCCAGAGCCTTTGTCAAGGCCGGTATTAAAAGAGTTTACGGCGGCTGCTCTGGCTACCAAACATAAGAACTTAGCCCGTGTGTACGGTGCTGACCGGGAACAACAGCGTTAAAACACATACACATACAAATACACAGACATTCAGCCAACAGACATACAGCCAACAGACATACACAGCCAACAGACAGACATACCCAGCCAACAGACAGACATACACAGCCAACAGACAGACATACAGCCAACAGACAGACATAGATAAATACATGGCAACGCTTTATTTTCAGCGCGTTGTTCAACATAAATCGATTAATTATAAATTGTACGTTATTATCGACTGTTCAAGTTCCCGGAAAACCCAGTTTCCTAAAAAAATTCAGTGCATTTCGATTGTGCCCGACGTCGTCAGTTGCCGTTTGTCTGTCTTCGGTACAGGTCTAATAGTCAAGTGTATTTTAAGAACAGTGGGGATTTCCTGGAAACTGATTAAATATTTCTTGTCGCGTCTTCCGACCGAATATGAGGTACCACATTGCAGTCGCCAAATACATATCCAGAGCCTTTGTCAAGGCCGGTATTAAAAGAGTTTACGGCGGCTGCTCTGGCTACCAAACATAAGAACTTAGCCCGTGTGTACGGTGCTGACCGGGAACAACAGCGTTAAAACACATACACATACAAATACACAGACATTCAGCCAACAGACATACAGCCAACAGACATACACAGCCAACAGACAGACATACCCAGCCAACAGACAGACATACACAGCCAACAGACAGACATACAGCCAACAGACAGACATAGATAAATACATGGCAACGCTTTATTTTCAGCGCGTTGTTCAACATAAATCGATTAATTATAAATTGTACGTTATTATCGACTGTTCAAGTTCCCGGAAAACCCAGTTTCCTAAAAAAAATTCAGTGCATTTCGATTGTGCCCGACGTCGTCAGTTGCCGTTTGTCTGTCTTCGGTACAGGTCTAATAGTCAAGTGTATTTTAAGAACAGTGGGGATTTCCTGGAAACTGATTAAATATTTCTTGTCGCGTCTTCCGACCGAATATGAGGTACCACATTGCAGTCGCCAAATACATATCCAGAGCCTTTGTCAAGGCCGGTATTAAAAGAGTTTACGGCGGCTGCTCTGGCTACCAAACATAAGAACTTAGCCCGTGTGTACGGTGCTTTTTTTTTGAAATAAGTTTTATATTTATTTATATTACCCGTAGGGCAACTTATAAATATTAATGACAATTTGATTAACCTATCTTAAACTAATTTTAATTTAACAGTTTCATTAGGTGGCTTATTCTAGTTTTAGAGATGGAAATTTACATGGAAATTTAACAATAAATAAATGGCTATATAAACAAAGAGTAATTGAGTTTTAATTTACATTGATTTTGCCGCTGACTGCTGATGATCGCTGAGGAGATGCTTGTATTTGTTGGAGTATCTGTTTGTTGTTTGTAGTTGATGGCTGTCGGTGTTGCTGTTACTATGTGTTGCTGTTGTTGTTGTTGGGCCGAAGTTTGACACGGAAAGGCCTGATTCCGGTGCCAGTGGAGTGCTGTTGAGGAGTTGCTGTTTGTTGTTTGGAGTTGATGGTTGGAAGTAGACACAGAGACACATCAGATTGCAGTTGCAAAAGGTGCTATTTGCTGTTGGGGTATGCTGGTTGTTGCTGTGCTGGAGTTTGGCGCAGTGGTGTGGAATGCAATTGACATGGCTTGTTGTTGGATTTGTCCGTAGTTGCTGTTGTTGTTTGGCTGGAAGTTGGCATGTTGATGACTGTGTGTCGTGGTCGTGGTTCACACTCTCAACGGACTGACGGTGCTTTGCCCAAGGGCCAATTGTTGGCGTATTGACTCCAGTGGCAGGTCCACCTAGCACCATAACTGGCATCTTACTGGGGGGATGCGTAAGAGTAATGGATAGACTGCTGCTAGAACTGGTTAGGAATTTAAGGGGATCATCATGTCCGTTTCCTTTACAGACGGTAAGGCAGGAGAGCCTTTTGCTCCAAAGTATGCAATGTATGTACAATGTACTGCTTGGATCTGCATGCTACATGCAGGTTATTTAATATTAATGATTATGATTATATGTTTAACATTAACTTAATAGATTTATTTACATTTTTCTTCTCTTTTTTTTTTAGTGGCAAACAATTTTTAGTTAATTTATTGTGTTGTATCAGTTGTGTTTATTTTATTTAATTTTGTGGCATAGCTGTGATTTGTTTTTAATTATTGTTCTTTCTGTTTGATATTTGCAACGGTTATTTGTTGTTTTTATGTTTTCTTATTTGGGATTTGTTTTATTTATTTATTGTATTATATCATTTATTATTTTTTATTTAATTTAGGAAACGCAGTATTTGTTGGTAAGTATTAATTTTAAATTATTTATTTGAAGTTGGTATTCGCTGACTCGTTGACCCTGTAAAGGGCCATCCTTAGTGGTGTGTAATAGTCTTAGCAGATTGCTCTAACAGAATGCTGTTAGATCAGCTGTTGTGCTTGTTTGTTATCGATGATTTTGGGTGGCTGATCTGTACGGTTGCATTGTATGTTAACAGCTGTATTGTACTAGTGTCATCTCTTGTTTTCATTTATGTATTAGCGCATTTTGGATTGTAATTATTAATGTTTTAGTTATTTTTGTTAAATTTAGTGTAAAGTTTAGATAATTAGACTTTGAGTGGTGTATTAAGTATGTTGGTGTTGAGTGAGTGTATAGTGCGTGTAGATTGCGTATTAGAGTTGGGCAGTTGCGCGTGCATGGGCGGCGCAACTGCGTTAGTAGGTTTATTCGGTGAGATTAATTACTTGCGTTTTGTTCTGTTGTTAGAGAGTGTATTAGGTTCGCGCATTCAGCTTGGTGTATTCATTTTTTGTTGAATTGTGTTGTGGATTGGTTTAAGATTTTGATGATGAGCGGCGGTGGCAGATGGCGTGTATGGTTTTGTGTGTGATAATCAGCGGCGTTGCATGTGTGTGGGTGTGTATGTGTGTGAGTTGACTGTGTTGAGGTAGGTTAGGGATTTTTTTTGTTGGGTATTTAGTGTAGAGTATTTTAGCTTATTAACTTTGTTTAGTGATTGATATTTAATCTATTTTGTTTTCTAGGTGGAGGCCATGAAGTCCATGTTGGTGAAGCGAGAGTCCGTATTGGTTTATATGGAGAGTATGCTGCATACTGGTGTATTTTAGATAAGTATATTTTGTGAGTTTGATTTTGTAAGAATTGATTCTTTGTTTGACAGCATTTCAGGTACGGCTGCAGGTATGGTAGGAGTCCTAAATGGCCTTGCTGGAGTTGGTGCTCTTCGAATGCGGACGTGGAGTGATGCATCTGAACGTAGAATTGGTTTGTTTAGTAGTTCATCGGTGTGGATTTTGATGTAATTAGTAATTAATTTTTGTTTGAATTCCAGATGTTGCAGGAGATGTGGTTTGAGCCTTGATTGAACTTGCTGGTGTAGGTATTCTTCAAATGTTGGCTTGGTGTGTAGAGGCGTATTATGTATGTCTAGTTAAAACAGTACTGTTGACTTATGCTAGCTTGCGATGTTTTATGTTTGTATATTTCGGATGAACGCTCATTATTATTATTTTAAATGACCACAAGTTTACTTGTGTGTGTGTGATGTATTGTGGTGTGTATTATATTATTGTTATAGTATTGTTTATAAGTTTGCTGGGTAGAAATGTTTGCTAGTTGTATTATTTGTATAGTGTATTAAGTTATTACAAGATGCGGGAAAAGTGTTTGTGTGTATTGAATTTGTGAGTAGACTTTAGTTACTTTGTATATGTCAGTAACGTATGAGTGATATATTAAAGTTGATTGATTGTACTGGTTTTGTGTATTTGTTTACTTTGTGAC